>JAJNNQ010000026.1:40932500-41200000 GCA_027886175.1 Phylloscopus collybita
TTGTTTGCATAAGTTTTATAAAGCTCATGGGGTCAATACACCAAATAACGTCCACCTATTTGCTGCTCAGCCACACACAGTTACACTGGAACTGTGTGAGAACATTGCTGACTTTTTTTGAGAGTATGCAAACTGCTGTCACACTGGATTCTCTCCATGTTTTCAGTGATTGGATAAAAAAAAAAAAAAAAAAAAGTGATATATTTTATTTACATGCTTTTTTCCCTGGAGCTGCCAGCCCTTTCTGAACCTCTGACAAATCCATAAGACTGAATATTGCTTCTCCCCACCTGTAATCCAGAAGCAGGAGCTTAATCTCAGGCCAGTGTTACAAGGAAGCAGAGTACAGACTCATTAAATGCAGGAGCTGTTCCCATTCCCATTAAAGAGTGGTGTTTAGTGCACATAGTGCACATGTCAAGAAAACACAGGACAAGGAGTTATTTGTTTCTTCTTCACGAGAGGTTTTTCCACTTGCTCAGAATACCTAGTTTAGCAGGTTTCATTTTTTTTTTTCATTCAGCACTTTATCTATGTTGAATCTGCCTGTGGGGAAAAAAAAAAAAAAAAAAAAAAAAAAAAAAAAAAAAAAAAAAAAAAGTGCTCTCTTTCGGAGAAACACCAACGTGGGACGACGGGGTTTAAAAATTAAAACCTCAAAAGAAACCTTGAGTGTTTCTTGACTTTTGGCAGCGCAGGTCCCGGCCCGCGGCAGTGTCCCGCCGTGCCGCCGCAGGGCCAGGAGAGGGAGCCGGTGGCCCCGCATCCCGGCCCCGCATCCCGGCCCCGAATCCCGGCCCCGAATCCCGGCCCCGAATCCCGGCCCCGCATCCCGCGGCCCCGAATCCCAGCCCCGCATCCCGGCCCCGCATCCCGGCCCCATATCCCGGCCCCGCATCCCAGCCCCGCATCCCTGTCCCACGGGGGCGGCGGGAGCCTTCGGTTCGCACAGACGGTGTCGACGGCGGGGATTCGGCTGCGGAGACCGTGGATGGTCTCTGGGGATGGCAGGCTGCCAGAAGGGGACAGGATCTACCTGGGCGGGGCAGCAGAACCACCATTGTCCACCAGCTGGGCAAGCTGGTCTGTAGAGATTTACACTGGACTTGCAGAGGAGAGGGGGTGCAGAGAAGCAAGAGAAGGCCGACAGGGAGGTGCAGAGGTTGTGGACTGGCTTTTTACCCCATCCCCAGGGTTCAAGGCCAGGGTGAATGGGACTTTGAACAACTTGGTCTAGTGGGTGGCATCCCTACCCTTGGTGGGGTTGGGTGAGCTGGGCAGGAGACAACTTGGAAACAATAAAACAATGGATGGGCCCTGCCTGCAGCACAGGCACATCAATGCTGAGAGGGTGGCACACCGGGAGGCTCTCACGCCCTTTGGGGAATCAGCACAAGAAAGGCTAGGTCCAAAGTGCCTACATCTGCAGCGTGGGGAGCAGGCAGGGCTGTGGTTGAGCTGTACAAACAAGTGGTGGGATGGCTCACACACATGGATTGCTGTGATGGAAGGGCACAGACCCTAAGGGATAGGCTGGGCTGGTGAGGAGGAAGATTTTCCCTTCATGTGTGAGAGCAACAGGGATGTGCAGAGCTCTACCTGCAGACATGTGATGACTGCTGAGAACTTTCTTCAAACAACTGAAAGAAGCCTCGAGGTTGTAGGCCCTAGTCCTCTAGGAGGTGTTAACCACCCTGTTATCTGACGAAGTGACAATACACTTGTCCTTGTACTGAGGAACACCAAACTGGACACAGTACTCTAGGTGTGGCTTACCAAAGCTGAATAAGGTTCAGAACCACTTTAACTTCTGGCAAGACTTTCCCTAATGCAGCCTAGGATACCATTGTTCTCTTTTGCTGCAAGGGCAGGTTGCTGGCTCATGTCCAGTCTGGCATCCACCAGGACCCCTAGGTCCTTCTCTGCAGAGCTGCTTTCCAGCTGGGTGGCCCAAGGCACACACTGGTGCATGGGGTTGTCTTTCCTCAGGTGCAAGGCTTCTAGTTGAATTTGAGGAGGTTCCTGTCGGCCCATTTCTCCAGCCTGTTGGGGTCCCTCTGGATAGCAACGCGACCCTCTGGTGTGTCAGCAGCCAGTGCTGATTTGCTGACGGAACACTCAATCTGCTGTGTGTGACACTCCTTTGGGGAGGGACTGGGTGACCTCCAGAGGTGCCTTCCAACTTCTCTGTTACTGTAATTCTGTGATACTCAGCAGTATTCATACCCCAAGTAAATTACCACAATGAATAAACAAGGGAGAAATAAAGTGCTAGTATGAGTGCAACACTGCATGAGTGCAATCAATATTCATCAAATAGAAAAAGCAAAAAATCAATAAGGTAAAATTAAACAGTAAAAGAAAAAGAAATCTTCTCTTTCAGTAAACAGGCCAAACTGATCTCCACTGCCACAGACCATGGATTCTTTCTCATTCTGTGCATACTTCCAGATCCACATACACAGTAGGGAGTGTTAAGGCTGAAGGGGCAATCATTTCAGAGATATTAGGTGAGTTGCCTTCAAAATCTGACATTGTCTCCATATGGTGACTTTTCCTTTATGTGTATAATATGCACCTAACATATATATGTAAATTAATATCTATATATACACACTTATACATTTATGCATATATATGCACTCTCTCCTGGGAAGTGTAGATATATCCTCAGGGTTGAACAGTAGATATTAATAAATTGCCATTGCTCTCTCTGTGAGAACAAACATCTAGGAAATCATCAGGCAATAGCTAAGGCAGATATTTCAGGGTTATTATGTAGTACATAGATGCTCTCCTTATAATTTTTTATTAAGACAAAAAATTCTGAAGAAATTCAGAACTTGTCTTTTTCACAAAGTGAGTTCTGTTTTTCCCTCTCATGTTTGTAAGGAGGTCGGACACAGAGAAGTTTCACAAAGGAAAGTGGGGTAGTGTGGAGCTCCCTGTGTCCATAGCTCTGGTGCTCTTCCTGCCACCCCTGGGACCATGACAGGGTACAGAGATGGTGGGTGGTGTGGAGCTCCCTTCATGCACATCTCTGGGGACCCTCTAGCTGCCCACAGGACCGTGATGTGGTCCAGAATGAAGATATGTGTGTTTCCCGAAGCTTAGGTTGATGTCCTAGCACAAGTTCTCTGCAGTGCTCTCCAGCTGAGTGGTGGAGGAGGGAGAGGACTGACAAGTGCCACGATCTGGCTGTGGCTCTCTCTGGGGCTGTGGTTGTCAAAGAGAGCAGAGTCAACATATGGACCCTCTGTCAACATGATGAAACCCTTTCCAACCTGCTCAAGGCTTTCCCAGCTCACACCAGGACTGTCCAGCCCATATTTCTCTGCCAGTTACAGAAGCCTCATCCTGGGCCAATCATGTCACCAGCCCCTCTATAACAGGGGCCACCACCACCATTCTGCCCACTGTGAAATAGCACTGTTAGGGCTTGGTGTCAGGAACTTACCCCTTGTTCAGCCAGGGAGACTGGAGCCTGTAAGAAGATGACAGGGTGCCCATTTGTCTTGTTGAGCACTGACAACTCTCTGACTGAGTGGCACAGGAGAGAGAAGAGAAGCAAGAGAGGAGGAGCCTTCCTCCATCACCACAGACAGACCTTGCCTTCCTACCCTCCCCAGTCTTCCCTGCCTTCTCCTTTCAGGCTTCTTTCACCTGTGGCCTCGTACTGGGCTGGTGCAGGTCTTTTAGTGCCCATCCCAGGCAGACCAAGGTTCTGCTCCCTCTGACATGGCTGCAGCAGCAGCAGGGCTGGTGCCCAGAGTTAGTGCTCTGTCACTGTGACACAGCTATTATCTTCCTCCATTCAAGCAAGACGAAACAAATAAAAATAATAATAACCAAACCAAAATGACTGGTAATGCTGGGGAGGGAAATTAAATAGCTGTAGGAGCAATTTAAAGAACAGCAACTCAGCAAAGGTTAAAGGGAATTAAAAGCTGCAGGTCTTACTCACTACATAATTTTAAAATTCTTTGTGGTAATTCATGCTGAGATGTGTGAGTATAAGTGTTAATTCTGGAAGAAAAATGCTTGTTGAATTGAATAGACCTAATATTTCACAGCTCTGGAATTAAAGATGTCCAATGCCAAATCTGGAACCCATGAGTGGTTGATGTTTTAGGACGATTCAGCTTGAACTGCAAGACTTGTGTCTTTCTTTCTCACAAATGAACTGAAGATTCTTCCAGGAACTGTCCTATGCCACAGTTTGGTTAGGCACTAGAACAAAATCCATAAATTAGCATCCCTATGCTTCATTCACCACAGGCCATTACCTCCTCTTTAAATGACAGGACCAGAAGCAGTGGGCCCAAACTGAAACACAGAAGCTTCTGTCTAAACATCAGCAAACAAGTTGTTACTGTGAGGGTGACCCAGCATGGGCACAGGTTGCCCAGGGAGGTTGTGGAGTCTCTGTCCTCTGAGATACTCAAAAGCCATCAAGATGCAATTCAGGGCAACTGGCTTCAGATGGTCCTGCTTGAGCAGAAGGGTTGGACCAGATGCCCTCTAGGAGCCCTTTCCAACTTTAACCATGCTGTGATTCTGTGATATGTATATATAAGTATATTGTAGATTATAACAACCAGAAACTTTCCATTATGCATCCCTATATAATTTCCTCACACTTTTAACAGCTTACACAAAAAATTTCCATGCTTTGCTTTAAGATGGAAAATGTTTTCTAAAGTATTTCAGTTATTTTTGAACACAGTTATGCAAACATGTAACTAGAATGCAGTGGCTTTTTATGAGGGGGAAATGGAGAACATAGTGTTAGGAAAATGTTTTGCAGTCTTTTTCACCTACATTAACTTCCATGTTGTATTCTCTTATGAGGCTATGGCAGCAACATTAGCACAGGCAGTAAAGGAGTGGTTCCTTGGAATGGAGGAAGGTAACAGGTAACAGAGGCTTGATTCCCTAAACTGAAGCAGAGGATTGGGCATCCCAAGAATTAGGACCTGGAGGTAGTGTGTAGTGGGAGGGTTGGAGCATGGTCTTGGGTGCTGCTGCCCATCCTGAATTTCAGCTCTGAGGAACAGGTTGCACTCCCTGTTTTCACAGAGAGATTGTTTCTGTCCTGCACTCCAACATTAAAGCACTTCTTACAGTCTTTTCATGGAGAAACCTTTCACTCTGGAAGCATTGCCCTCATTGTTGACTAAAAATTGGTAACAGCACGAGAAATATGTCTTATGTTGTGTCTGTGTGCTATTTGCTCCAGTATGCTTAAATCATAAGCCACTAAAATACTTTGGGTTGTTAATGATCTTTAAAGTTATCCTGAAGATGACAGCTGCATCTTCTGAGGTTTCTGTTTGCCTTGAGCATACACCTACTCCTGGTGTGTGCCAGGACTGATCCTGGTTCATGGCTGACCTGCAGTCACCCAGCACTTCTGTGCATTTCCCAAAGGCAGGACCCACAGTGCCCTTGGGCACATGAGAAGTGTTGCAGGGATAGGGATGGGAAAGGGAAAAAAGGGAAAATAGTAGCTTGGAGGAAGGATAAATGTAATTATGCGGGAGCAGCAGTTGCCCAAAAGCAGAAGCAAGAGCAGGAAGAGGCAAGCAACAGAACAGAGGGCAGAGCTACAGAAATTCATGGAGATCAAGCCAAAAGCCCCCAGCAATAGAGATAGGAAAGTCTATAAGCAGTAGATATTCTTGTCCAGGTCCTGTAGAGTTGAGGTGAGCTGTCCCTTGCTGTAGGACAGCCACCCACCAATGCTCTGTCACTGCCTTCCTCATCTGGGCAGGAGAGAAAAAAAAGGAAAGGCTTAGACTGAGATGAGGACAGGGAGGAATCACCAGTGACTGTCACAGGCAAAACAGACTCTTCTGGGGGGAAATTAATTTTGTAAAAAAAAATCAAAGTAGTATAATGAGAAATTAAACAAAATTTGAAAACACCTTCTCCAAAAGTCTCCCCTCTTTCTGGGCTCATCTTTACTTCTGGTTTCTTTACCTCCTTCTCTCCAGTGGCACAGGAGAAAGAGGATAGGGGCTGTGGTAAATTCATCACATTATATCTCTGCTGCTCCTTCCTCTTGGGTTGCTCCCACGGGAGACAGTCCTCCACAAACTTCTCCAACAGGAGACCTTCACACAGGCTGCAGCTCTTTGTGAACATCTCCAGCATGGGTCCCTTCCATGGGGTGCACTCCTTCAGGAACAGCCTGCTCCAGCATGGGTCCCTGCCTCATTGGGCTCCTGCCTACTCCAGACTGGACTCCACTCTCCACAAGGCCACAGGCCAGGAGCCTTCTCCAGCATGAGCTTCCCATGGGGTCACAGATTCCTTTGGGCATCCCCCTGCTCCAGTTTGGGATTCTGCACAGGCTGCAGATGGATCTCTGCTCCCCTGTGGAGCTCCATGGGCTTCAGGGGCACAGCTGCCTCATCATGGTCTAAACTGGGAATCTGCTGTAGTGTCTGGAGGACCTCCTCCCTCTCCCTCTGCACTGACCTTGCTGCCTGTAGGGCTGTTCCTCTCACATGGTTTCACTTTTCCCTCTGTTGCTGTCATGCACTTTTTTCCTCCCTTCTCAACTATGTGTTGTTATTTTGGACTGGTATTTTCCAATTTAGTAATCCTGCTAAAACCACACCACTACTCGCTCCCCCTTCCCCTTCCTGCTCTGCCAGGATGGAGTTGAGAATTGGAGGCAGATTCTCTACTTTTGAGAAAACCACAGCTTGAGGTAAGAACAATTAACTGGGAACAATGAGATAAGAGAACAAACAGTAACAACTACAGTATTAATAACAAAAGGTATGAGGCAAAGAAATTGTTTACATGGAAAGCTGGCAGCAAATACTGACCAGCTCTTCCCCACTACATTTTCTCCCCTCTGGAAAAGGATGCTTTTCTTCTTGGAAGGGAGGGAGTCTCCTTACTCATCCCTGGTATAGAATAAAATCAATATCTGCTCATGCCCCCTCAGCCACTCTTCTCAGCTATTGCAAACAATTAACCTTGTCCTTGTCTGAAACCAGGACACTGTCACCCCAGGGGTGCCACCACTGTCACTGATGGGCTCAGCCTTGGCCAGAGGTGGGCCTGCCTTGGAGCCAGAAGCCATTGGCTTCTGTTGAACACAGGGGAAGCTTCTGAGCAGTTTCTGATAGAAGCCACCCCTGTAGCCCCCTCAAAAGTCTTGCTATGCAAACCCAATACAAATGAACATAAATTTCTTGACTGTTATTAGATAATTTTCTATTCTTTTAATATTATGGAAATAACTGAAAAAATGTGTTATTTCTGCTGCATTATTAATCACTGCCACTATATATTCTGTAAAAGATAATAGAGTTATGCTCCTGCAGTTTCAGAAGTGGCAGGTGAAGTTATCTTCTAATCTCTGATGATGCCAAAGGATAGCATTTGCCCTTATTGTAGAGTGTTGTCTCAGGACCCAGGCTATTCCAGATGGTTTATGTAAATTTCCAGTGTACAAGTCAGGAAATGTAAAGTTAGGCAATGTCAACGTATCTCAAGAGCACTATTTTCTTTTTACACATTGGTATGCTCTGTTACAATGCCAAAAAACCCACCATGCTAGTTCTCCTGCATTTCTTATGCAGTAAATAGCTTGGTAGTGTGGTGCAGTGAAATGAGATGCTGTAGCTAAGTGGTTAAGGAAATGTGCAACCTCAGCGTCAGCGTGTGCCCTTGCTCTCTATGAGTTCTTGTTATGAGTGTTAGCTTCCTTTTACCTAACTGAAGCAGCTAGAAAAAGCTCTCTTCTTCATTTTGGCTGGGGAATCAAAGAGCACTGAGTTTTTTGTTAGCCACATTGTTCTTTTATCTGCCAGTTCTTTTATCTGCTACTGGAATTGGAAACATTTCGCATCATAACACAGCAGGCCATATAGCCCTAGGTGAACATACAGCCACCACTGTGAGTCTGTGTATTGATTTTATTACCAGGCTGTCTTGAAGAGCTGGTCTTATATCTGTCAGCTGCCAGGGACCTCAGGTGATAATGACTTGAACTTTGTGGGTTTCTTATTAAAAGCCTGTGGCATTCAGAATGTCTTTTTGCATTTAATTGATATTTTTTCAAGTTTCTCCCATCAAATATTGCTGATTTGTCTTATTGAATTGGCTACTGATGCAATCACACAGACAAAAATGCAAGAAACAAAATGTGTGGTGGTATTTTCTGTACTGTATGTGTATTGAGAGCTCTGGTATCTGGTAGCATGCATTATAGATATCAGTGAAAATTTCTTTGATTTGTCTATGCTAAAAGTAAAACAAGTCCATAGACCACTGTCATAGTCTTAGGGCCCTCAGAGTCTTCTGGGCATCCTCTGACCCCTGTAACTTATCTGAACTTTAAAAAAATACTATTTTTATATTTATTTTTTTCCTTGCAGATTGTGAGAGGACATGACCAGTGTTATCTACCATAGTAATGTTTTTACAGCATGAAGCTCTGGGAATGTGTTGCATGGAGTGTCTTGTGGCAAGGAGTGTTTGAGGGTATAGAGCTGACTGCTGCAAAGTTAAGTGTAGGGTGGGGGACACCCAAACCACTACATTCTTCTCCATGAGGCTTTTTGGGAATCGTCCTGGCACAACTTATCCCCTGAACTGTGCCCAGTCATTGTCTTGGAGAACTCTTAGCTGGGAAAGGCAGAAACCCTGCCAGGGAATATGCTAGCAATTATGCACTGCAGAAGGCTAGCAGTCCCATCCAATGCTCAACTTAATTGCCTTTTCATTTAACAGCATAGATATGTCCTGTGTTTTATAGATTCTCTTTCAGAAATATTATGAGATTAGTTTATAAGCAATTTTCTTACCTCTAATTCTTCGCAGCCCCCCATAGGCTATATGTGAAGCTTTCTAATTTTTGTATTGCTTTCTCCAGTGCAGGACCAGGTCAGCATTGCCACTTCAGCTCAATCAGCAGTGTATTTGCTCTCTGTTCATGGCTATTATTATGTTGGCCCTTTTTCCCTTGAACTATTCAGCTGCCCTTGCTCTTTGGAGGCATTTCTCTAGATCTGTCTCCCTCAAGCATGCCTCCTGCAAACTGGACTACTTTTTTTCCAGAGAATTGAATTCTCCTAAATTCAATTACGGCATCTCTAATGTCTATAAAGTTACACATATTGTTTCCAGTTCTGAATATGTGCTCAGTCTTTATTCAGATACTTCTGGATAAAATGAAAGAAAACAGCAAAGCAAAGCAAGAATATTCTAGTAGTTCTCATGTCTTATGTAGTCATGGTATAACATCTTGTGAAACAAATGGAAGATAATTAGACTTCAGACTGATTCTATCCTTTACTTCAGTAAGGGTCTTCGTAGAACTTCATGATTGAAAGGTTTGCTATAATCATCAAATGCAATATCTATTTACTGATTCTAGTGATGAGACACAAAAATGTGATGGCATTTTGCAAGAAATGTGGAATCAATAATAATTAGTTTAACTACAACAATAGTGCCTTTATCTACTGATTAAAGATTGATGCAGATTTTAGTAAATACATTTTGCCACCTTTGTCCACAAATACATACGTCATTAAGTAAAGTATTGGAATAGTTCCAGTGTAAATACACTTAAAAAAAAAAAAAGGAAAATATCTGTCAGGGATGATTTCTCTGAAAGTGAGTTATAGTAGTTATTGAAGGTGTGATCTCTTTTGTTTAATTAGGAATATAAATTTAGGAGTATGCATGTATAAGATTAGCTTTATAGGATTGAATTTTTTATATTCTGCATTAATATAACTTCTACATAGATGATGTTAGGTTTTCCTGCATTTTTCCATGAGATAGTGCTGTTACCTCAATGAGAGGGAAAAAATTTTAGGTATCTGCATAGGTAGTAAGAATGAGATCCAGGGGTCAAACCTTGTAAATAACAATGCTGTGACCTAAGGCACCAAGTTGATTCAGTAAGAAATTGATTAGTTGATATTTCTGTAGTCTCATTCTGTCTGGAGTTATCAAAAATCTTGCTCAGCTGCTCCATGCTTCAGGCATTACTTACAACAGCAATGTCATTCTCATATCTCTTATCTTCCTAAAGGTAGGATAGTTAGGAAAAAAAAATACTTCAATTTTAGATTTTTTTCTGCTATTTTTCTCTTCTGGTTTTGCTGTCTGAGTTATGATTTTGCTTGCCTGTACAAAAAGAAGAGAAAACTCATTGTTTTGCTTATACCTGAATGAAACTTTGTCTCTTTTTACTTGCCTTTCTATTTAGGAACCCTGGGGAACCTCTAAGGCTAATTTTTGACCATAACAACAAAAATCTTGCTTTTTACTGTAATAAAGGATGGGATTATCTTAGGAACTCATGACTCCAGGGATTTAGTCTTTAAGCACTGATTATTACTAAAACTCAGGATAAAAACAATTCTGGTGATTTAGAATAAGCTCTGCCCTTCCAGAGCTGCAGAATAAGACCAGTAAGCTGAATATTAGCCAGCAGGAATTACTATGGTTTTGCTTACATAGAATTATTTAGTTTATCTTTTGAGATGTCTTCATCTTGATGAAAGGAAATGCAATTAGTGTTTCAGAAAATTCACAGATAAGCTCCCTTGCTAGCCTCCCCACACTAATTGTGGTTTCATTATCCTGTAGGCTCTCTTTATATTTCACTGACTCACTCCAAGCCTGTCTTTACATATCAGGCTTTTCTGTTTCAGCATATTCCAGGATTCTGCCTACTGGAGAGGCTGAGCTGAAGAAACAGCTAAATGTGCATCCTTCTGATGTCAAATGTAAACGGGAATGGTCCTGCCTTGTTTATTCTTAACAAGTCTTGACAGTGGCTCCTTGCAAAAAGACAAGGTTTTCTTAGTAAATGTGTTGGTGAAAAACTTGTTCTGATTGACAACAGTGACAATACCCTGAAGGGATATCATACTGTAATGGAGCTCTTGCCTTCTTTTCACACAGAGCAGGAGTAATGTGTGCTGGGGCACCTGAGCGGATGCTCCTTTCTTTCTAAATAACTTTGGAGGTGGGTGTGCTGTTCCTTTTTTTTTTTTTTTTTTTTTTTTTCCCTAGGAAGCATAAATATTGTTAAAACCTGCTTTGGAAAGAGTTGTGTGAGATGCTAGAAAATGTGTAATTGAGATAGTCCTGTCATCTCCATGTTTGTCTTTTTCTCCTTTAAATAAAGCAAAATTCCTGCTACTGCAGGTTTATCTTTTGCAATATACATTAGTTATTGCCCATTCTTGCACCATGTTGTATCAATATATCATCATCAAAAGAGACAGTTGTGTGAATCTGTCACAATACATGTAGTAATAATGTTATTATTGTCTCTGTTGTTAGAATGTGTTCGGGACACGGCTACAGCATCTCTACTTCTGAAAAAGTCATCAGACGTGGAATGCCTTATGACTAATAAGCCACTGCATACAGCATATGTATGTAGATATAGTACATATATACAGTACATATACATGCTGTACAGTACATATATATGCTGCACAGACGTGTATTTATAGTAACATGCTGTAATTATTGCAAAAGTTCTGTCAGCATTTCCAGTGCAAACATCATTTTCAGGATTTATTAGGCAGCTCTAGGTTAAATTTCAGACAGAATTTGTTGGACTGGGCATCAGCCTGGATAGCAAACCTTCTATAGATTTATTTTTTAAAGTATTGCTGAATAACGTATACAAACACAAACAGAGACAGGTGTTTGCAAAGTTTATATTTGTGATGTTTTACTTAGAAAACAGTACAGGTTTAAGAAGAAATTTGCTTCACAGAAATAACTAAGTTAAAAAAAGAAAAAATTAAAAAAAAAAAAAAAAGAGAAATTTTTTTTTTTCCTTTTGATAATGAGGAAATATCATGTCTACTCTTTTATTCTTTGGCTCTTCCAGGAGTCTGAGAACTGCAAGAACTGATGTACTGCAATCCTTGGTGATATTGGAGTTGGACATGAGATAAGGTTTCATGACCAACACTTTGCAATGATCAGATTCTGTTTTATTTTTCGGTTCCATCATAGCTGGTGGAAAGACACTTACTCAGATGGATGTGGCCTGTGAAAAGGTTTGGCTGTGAAAGACGGGGTGCCTTCCACATTTTAGGAAGATGTTACTCATAGTAAACTGTCTTGGTTTTAAAAGACAGGTATCTGCAAGGGAAAACTGGAGTTTCCCTTGGAATGGAGAATGTAAACCCCTCACCCCCTCCAAATTATAATTTTGCAATTAAGGGCTTTCAGGCAAAGATTTGGGAATAGGAATAACAGTTCTTTACTAGGAATATTAACAATACAAATGTAGTAGAAAACAAAAGTAACCAAACAAACAAGCAAACAACCAAACAACAATCCTGGAAAAACCCTGACAGAGTCAGAGCTACAACCTGACACCCTGTTGGCCAGGGTGTTGGAGGCAGTCCAAAAGTGAGTCCTCCTGGGGTGGCAGATGTGGTTCTGTTAGAGTAGAGATGATCCTGTAGAAGAGAGTCCAGTGATGGCGAGAAGGGTCCAGTCTTCCTCCAGGAATCCAGTGGAATCAGATACCTTGTGTTCCTATATCTCAGTTTTTATCCAGGTAGGAATGGTTGGCTCTCCCCACTGGGTGGAACATCTCACAATGGGATGATGGAATGTCTCATGTCATTGGTGAGCCTTAATGGTCCATTAGCAGAAAATATCCCCCTGGAGGGAGGATGGGTGGTGAAAGAGATAAGAAACACTGCCCCACCTGGTTTTAACAGCTGGCCCATTATCAGAAGGCACCTGCCCCCCTCCCCCCAGAGTTACAAGAGAGAAAGAAAAAAACATCTCCCCAGCTGCTTTCAACAGATGAACTAAAATACATATTTTTGGTTCCATAACCCAAGACACAAACCTTCCTTCAGCTCTTTCTGTCCTCCTCACAGACACCCTACTGCTCCCTGCTCCTCATCTGGTTGCTCCAGTACAAGATCATAGGCCTGGCTACTCGAAGATGGTTCTATTCTCATTAACTTTTCCCACTTTTGGACTTAGGTAGAAAGTTGGTGTTTTGGGGATTATTTACCAGAATTAAAAAAAAAAAAAAAACAAACAAAAAACAACAACAAAAAAAATCTATTACAATTAAGTTTGTATGACCTGAACCTATTACAACAGGTCTGCAAGGAGGGCTATTAAATTGGCCAGAGGGCTGGAACTTCTTTACTGTGAAGAAAGGCTGAAGGAGTAGGGTTTGCTCAAGCTGGAGAAGAGAAAGCTTCAGAGAGGCTTTATTGCAGCCTTTAAGTGTATAAAGGCTGTTTAGAAGAAAGATGAGGAAAGACATTTCTGTGGCTTGTAGTGACAAGATAAGAGACAATGCATGTTCAGATTAAAAGACAGCAGGATTATCTTGGACAAAAGAAATAATTTTTTTACTCTGAGGAGGGAAGACACTAGAACAGGTTGCCCAGAGAAGCTGTGGGCATCCCATCCTGGAAAATATTCAAGGCCAGGTTGGATGAAGTCCTGAGTGTGGAGATGAACCCCTGTGACAAGGAGCTGAACTAGTTGATCTTCTAAAGTCCCTTGCAGACCAAACTATTATAAGATTCCAAACTGAAGAAAATCACAATTTTCATTTTGGAATGGTCAAAATGAAAGATTCTGCTAGTTGAATCTCTAAGTGGAAAAAAAAATAAATATTATCATATCAAGTTTCTAAAAAATCTTTGTTTCAGGAAGAAAAGAATCATCCTCTGTAAAACCATAATATACATGAATGTTATATTAATAGAATATATTGGTTCAAAATGTAGATTTTACTGAGAATTTCCTTCACACTATCTTATGCACTAATAAGTTTGTCATTAATTAAGTTTAATTGAAAAGATAGGGTGGAAAACACTAATCTCCTCTTATATTACATACTTTTTTGAATGGAAGGTTTTCCTGTCATATAGCATGAGAATTCTAAGACTAATGCCCTTTAACTAAAACCAACAGCACAAATTTGCTCTGATTAGCTCAAGAAGAACAAACAAAGCCCACCTATGTTCTTGAGATAATCAAAGTGGCAGGTACTAGCTTTGAAACTGTAGCAATGAACAAAACCACAAACAAACACACATTATTTATCATCCATACAATAGAGCTGTATATCAAGTGTGGTTTTGTGGTGATTAGTCTCCATACTCCAAGTTAGGTTCTTGAGATCTGGTATGTTCATTTATGCAATCACTATGTTCATTTATGCAATCACTATGAGTGGAGAAAGGTAAACTACCCTGACAGTAAAAGCTGACCTTTCAGTGATTTTCCTTAAATCTGAACTATCCATTTGTCAGCCATGGTGTGTGAGCCAGTTCCTTTCTACCTATACTAAAGGTGCAGCAGGCCTTCAGTTTGGAAAAATTAAGGTGAATAAAGGTCATCAAATCTCTTTATCTGATTGTAGCCAAGAAAATTGCTGAAAGCCAGCAAGTATGCTGCAGGCACATTGGTGATTTTTCACAATTCCACTGATTAGAACCTTCAAATTTGGTGCAGTTATAGATCATGAACCAGAATACACACACATGCACACACATACAGAAGGTTAAAAAAAAAAACCAAACAAAACAACAAAAAAAGAGAAAATTTAGATTTCAGTGAGACTATTCCCTCACAGGACACCCAGTGATTGAGGATTTGGTTTTGTTTGCCATTTCATAATTTTTATTTTTTCAGTGTGTCTTATTTTGTAACCTCTTCCTAGTCTTGCTTTATTTTTATACATTATTATTATATTTATGTATAGTTAAACTGTGTAAAGACACCCATAGAAAAGCTATAGATACACATAAAATTAATTAGATTTACAGTTCCAAATGATGGCCAGCAAACAGCGTAGCAATGATCCCACAGAGAGAACAAATTAACTCAGCTAGACAATAAATCAGAACAAGGAAACAATGTTTTCTTTTTCACCTCCAAGAAATAAAATCTGAACTTGCCCAAATGCTTTATCATATAAATGACTCTTCAACGATGCTCAGAAGGTCACGATGTTTGACCGGGTGCTCTGATTCTTTTTTTCATAAAGAAAATAATTAAACACATCTTTAGTTTTTGTGTATGTTATGTGTTCCAGAAGGTATGACCTTGTCAGCTATCAAGACTCGAATATCTCTGATGTCACTACTATTTATCACAGTCCAACCGAGAAAATAGCCACCTATTTATTAACTCGTTGAATCATTATCAATAATTACAGTTGTGCTAATTTTGCCTGTTAGCCTCTACAAGACAATGGCTGATGAATAATTGCATATTGCAACTGGGAATGTGTGACCAAAAGTTAATATTCTGTGTCAAAATACAGGGCAAAAAAATTATTTCTCACCATCTAATAATAATAATGTCTTGATATAGGCCCAGATAAGCTCCTGGGTAAAGGGACCATCACTTGCTTTATTCACTGAAGAAACAGGGCCTGGATCTGGTTGACCTCTCTATCCCAAATTTACACCATCTTGTTTTGGGATCTAAATGTCTTGCATCTCTTGAAAGCCTAATGTCCTCCCAACATGGTGTCCTTCCCATTTCCTATCCCAGAATAGGCAGACAGACAGATATCTGCAGAATGTAATTCAGACTTAATATGTGTCCAACTACTAACATTTTTGTCAATTACTATTTTGCACTAAGTGTTGTTGTGAGTTAGAAAGAGGAGTCTTGGTTTTCTTCAATACAAATGTTACTGCTAAAGAGAAGAAGTGTAATATGTGCTATGGAAAGTAATGTAATTAGTTTTTCTTTTTTTTTTTTTTTTCATGGTGGTTTAAGACCTGGCGGAATTTCTGTGTCTTCCTATAATTTGTCAAATGAGCATTTGAGAACAAAGAATTGACATTTAAGGCAAAAATATCTCTCCACTGACCCAGGGCCTTTCTTTTTGTTTCAAAACATTTGTGGCAAATTTGAGAGACAAAATTTGCCAAGGTTAATAACGAAAAGCGATAGCCAACACTGAACTCTGTTTCTGCCTGCATGGATGGACTGCTATCCAACCGCAACTTGAATACGATTAAAAACATAATTTGACTTTGAAATCCAAACGTATCTAACACCTTCCTCCCTAGAGGATCAAACCAGATGTGCCTTGTTTTTATCCTGCTGGCAGCTAAGCATAATTTCCTAGGTAGACATCCACAGAAATCCTGTGATATCTTAAAAAGTAAATTTCATCAGGGTAAACACATCTCTAAAGCAATGAAATTTTAAACCCCATCTCATGAAGTTATATTTCACAAAAGTGGAAAGCAGTTTTTATTCCTTTTTGCTGCAAATTTTGTGAACATATGGTGTAATGTGGAAACATGGATAGTCAGAACAGTTAGCAGTTGCTGTGGTACTGCTGGCTTATTTCCACTTTACAAATTCATACGAAGCTAAAATATCACGCTGGTGACATATGCTTACCGGCTCTCCATTTACTGCCTGCAGCTATGGGCTCCTGTATTCTAATGGTAATTCTACAATCTGTTCACTGACAGCTCAGGGGGCCAGATGATATGCACACTACTGACAGGGACATCACTTTCATGAAACATTTACTTCTCTGCACCTGAATATTGGAGTAATCATATAGAGAGTCGACACACCATGAAATAGAGTTAGACTGAAGATTCTGAGAAGAAAATAGCAGACTGTCACTCAAAATAAAGTTCATTTTATACCCAGCAGAGCTAGGTTAAAAGACATTTCCATACACTGAAAATGCTTTCCATCCTTAAAGCTGCAGTTGAAAAGAAAAATGTTTTCCCCATATTTTCCTTCAGTGGCTCCAGGGATAATTACACTCCAAGACTTGCATTTCAGAATGAAGTCAGAATTATACTGGGTGGATGGGCACTGAAAATTCAACCCTGCCACCTTGTCAAGAGCACCACTAAACCACCCCTGGGCAACTTCATTTTATCTGCTGCCAGATTGGCTGTGAGGTTTTGAGCACATGAAGGCCATTTGCACGAAGCCATCCCTCAGATCAGATCCTCCCACCTTACTGAGGCAGCAGCACAGGTGCAGATGAGCTTTCAGTGGTGGATTGGTGCCCAAAGAAATGTACAGCCTGCATGGGATTAGGTGGCTGGTGCTGGGGAGATACATACATGAGCAGCCAAAGGAGTCAAAGCACTCACTGCAGGATTGGGGTCAGGTGCTCAGAGAGAGAACTGCTGGACTCTTCTTAAGCAGGCACAGGCAGGGTAGATAAGAAGCATATTCAGGTGAGACCTGGCAAAATGTGTAATGCATTGCATAAATGCTGCATTTTACAGAAAAGGTAATGATAAATTCCAAGGCAAAAGGTTAATTTAAATATGCAAAGAAAATTTGCAAAAAGGCATAAAAGGCCAGATAATACCTTTTCCTTTTGTCATTCCCACCAGAAGACAACAACCAGTTATCTCATATTATGAAAGAGAAATAGAGCAGTGAAATAAAACAAAGATTATTCCCTTGCTAATATAGATAGGTCAAGGATAAACACATAATGTGTGAGCCAGCAGTTGGTAAACATAGAAATCACCTTTCCAGCACCCATATTACCTATGAATAGAAATACAGTGTTGAGATTAATATATTTTCTATGTCTTGGCCCTTATGAAAGTAATTATGAGCAGAGATGGCAAAGAAATTTAAACATTACTAAGTAGATGGGAGTAAAGTTAAAAGCTGGACTGGAAGACACAGAATGAAATACTATCTGAAAATAAAAACAATTGTGAGGAAAAAACGAGATAGTATGAAATCCTTCCACATTAATGTGCCACTGAACAAGAAACATCACATGAATTTAGAAGGAAAACACACAGAAAACAATATGGAGATTGCTGAGAAGTAAAGCTTGTGATTGCCACTGCTGGTGATCAAGAATCCTCCCTGTCAGTCCCTTGTGATGGTCCATTGAAAATCTGATTTTTGCTCCAGTGAGGAAAGCTGCCTTGAGTATGCTCTGTTGGAATTATCATACGCTAGAACAATGAAGTCTGGTCAGGCATCATCAAAACAATGTCTTATCAAATATCCATGTATGTAACATGAATCTTCATGGATACTTCTCTGATAACTGCTCCTGTGGTTATTTCCACCCTTTTCCAAACTCTGATTCTCTATGTAATCTCAGCTGACATATTGCATAAAAAACAGGCGATGCTATCAATGTCAAGTTATAAAGATTTTGTTCTATAATACCTGGTATTCTTAAATATTTCTCTCATAATATCTCATAATAAACTCACATATGCTCTTTGTGATCAAGGAAAAGCTACTAGAGGTTGTGGGTTTTTTGTTGGTTTTCTTTTAGGGGATCTTTCAGCTTGTTTCAGGATGACAACTGTCATTGCATTATTTTGGAGTGATTACAGGGATCACATGTCCTTGGAAAATCCTGTGTTCAAGATTTAAACAGCTTTCATATGTGTTGTGAAGATGCAGTACAAGCAATGTACTTTGGGTGTACTGATTAGAACTTTTTTCACCACAAGGTATTTATATGCAAAGTTTTTGTATGAAATGATTTGTTTTGTAAAAAATGGAAATGTCTGGATTTAGTTTTTGGACAAAGAAAAATAAACAACTTTGGCAAAACAGGAAAAATTATTTTTGATCTAGCTGAGCAGTTATTTTAAAACAAAAATTAATTAGAAGTATTAAAAAACCTTCTGTAGCTGTTTTTGCATTTTCTTGCTTGAGCAACAATAAAGCACATAGAGGAATAATTGAAAAAATGTAATTTTTTCTAAAAAAATACTTTTAAAAAAATAAAACACAGAAAAAAGACATAAAGATACTTAAAAGATTGAAAGATACCTACTTTTTAGTGTATTACAACAATTCTGAGAAAATATATAGTTTTTTCAACCAAGTGTAGCAGCGATATCTTATAGGATTACTTAGAAAATTTCTCTGCTTACTCAACAGAAGGGATGGCTTAAGGCAATGTTATCATGTGGCTTGAGCATGCTACAGAATGTAGCAGAACGTGTAAACACATTTTATTCTTTTATGGAACATTTTTTATACACCTCTTTTTATTTATCCAAATTTACAGTAGCATCTTAACATTTTATTGTAAGGAGTGCATTTATCTTATAATTAAATATCCTCTGCTTGTGTTGGAAGATGAAGAGACAGAGCACACAATCTCTTCATTATTTTTCCCCAATTTTAAGTTCTTTCAAACACACTGCAATACAACTTTTTTTAGAATTACCTGAAGCACTTTATTGCAGTACATCCTCTACGCCATAAATGCAAAGACAATGGGTGAATGCCATGTAACTGAGGTCCCAAAATTGGAATGAAGGGTGGCACTGTGACTATTTTTATGAGGTAATTAATTTTACATCTCGGTTGCATCAGGCTTTTAAAAACTGATTTGCAGCTTGAATTTTTAGGGATTAATATACTAAAGTATAAAATGTGGAAAACAAGATATTTTTGCTGTGTTGTAAAAAAGATTCAGGTGGATTTTGAAGAGAACACCTCTCTTCACTCCAGTATCCCTGAGACACTGGAGGAAACACAGATTTCTACGTAAAATATACAGACTGCTCATATTTGAAACTTTTTGCATTTCTTTCTATGATATGACACATTTTTGGGGGATCCTTTGGTTAATCTGTTGGACTAAGTAAAAAGTAAAACATATGACACAAAAAATAATTCAGGAGCTAATCCCTTTAACATGCACTCTTGGAAAACTTGAAGAAACTCAGCTCTTTACCTTGTTGTACCACCCCAAGCCTCCCATAAGAGATGGGAGGTACGTGGAAGAAGTTTGTTCGTACCTAATGCTGTTCTTCAATACATCTCTGCTCTGTATATTTGTCACTGACAGTGACTTTTTCAGCTGCTTTCTCATCCTCTTCTTGCAGCACTGGAGCTTCACAGACTGAAATTGAGCTCACTCAGGTGCAGCCAGCAGAGCCTTTTCCCTAATGCTGTCTGATGGCAAGTCCCACACTGCGCCTCTCCTCTGAAGAGGAACGGATGGAGTTGCTCTGTCCCAAAGACCACGCTTGGCAGCTCCTTTCTGCCTAAAATTTTCCCAGGTCACGCTTGCAACTAGCAAATGTTTTGGACTGACAGCTTCACATCAGTGTTGCTCTGAGGCTTTCTTTCTAGCACTCAGGTCTTAGTGCCTGGACAGTGAAGCTTGAGGATGGTGCCTCACCTACAGTTCGCTTTTCACATGTATGTTCAGGAGTCTCTGAACATTTCAGGCTATATCACTGCTTTTATGGAATTGGTAGGTGGGTATGGCTTCCAAGAAAGTCACCTATGAAATGAAAATATTGTTCTCATCCCATGGAAGATGAAAAGTAAACATTTTTTAATCAAGTTGTTCTTTTAAAATAATCTTCTAAGTCTTCTTTCAGAAAGGGAATCAGTGATTAGTAGAACATATTTGGATCCTAAAGGCTACATAAAAAGTGAATGTTGATCCTTATTTCTGCACAAGTTGCTGAGGCTTCTGGGTGCCTGGGCTGTTTTGCAGAGGACAATTTGGCCCAGATGCTTCATGGCACAGAACAGAGTTTTTACCTCTGTTCTGGGGCAGGCAGCTTGTGAAAGCTGGGAGAGGACTACCCATGACTTTTGTGAACCACCACCACTGTGTGGTAGTACAGGCACCAGGCAGGCAACACTGGGAGAGGCTCATGGTGAAATTTGGCTGCTGCCTGATTAGGAACACAAAGATATCATTTAACTTCCAGGATACACTAATTCTGCATTCTAAATAACTTTGCACTACCACCCTGCTTGAACGTCCTTTTCGTGTTCTATTTACACCATGGCAGATCTTTTCTGGCGATGAGCATCAAAACCAAACAATACCTGACCAAAGGTATTACAAATGTTTGCAGGGTTAAATGGCCCATCCTGTTCATCCTGACATCATAAATCAAAAGTTACTTTTAACATGGAAAAAGCGAGTAGACTTTTAAAGCAGATAGATGCTAAAATATAAAGCTTCGTTAAAAGAAGGAGTTAGTTCTCTGTACTGAGTGTTTTCTCAGAGTATTTTTGACTGTTTGGAGACAGCTCAAATGCTCAGTTTGTTAGAGTTTTTTTACCAATGCTTGGCTGCTGATTCAGTGGTGCCAAAGGAGCCATTTTACAGGCCAGGGATTATGATGTCTCATCACAATATTTATCTACCCATTTCTGCTCAGCTTCCTATTTTCCTTTAGCTCCAGCTGTAGGTCAAAAACATCCAAATGTTCCTTTTCCTAATGGTGAAATCCCGGTCTATGACATGACATATGTGTGGCACCCTTATTCATCCTGCAACCAAAAGATCTTTCCTCTTCTGTGCCTTCCTTTCTGCTAAATGTTGACAAACAACAAAACAGCATTAAATACTCATCTCTTTTCTTCCAGAGCTTGTAGCAGTAGCATGTATTTTTCCTTTCCCTTTTTATTTCCATTAGAGATTTTTTTGCTATTGTTTTCTCTTATTTATCCCCAGGGATACCTCTATATGTGGACTCAGTATTTGTTTTTTCTTTTTTTTTTTTTTTTTTCTGACTGTACAAATTGGATTTCTTCATATTTGTTTTTTGGTGATTGGAGAGTCTTACTAATGCTCATTTACTCCAGTTGTTGGTTTTGCTCTTGTATCAATGATACTATTTTTCCTTCCTGACAACTTCTCTAAGTGCAGCATCATCTCATTGAAATTCATGCTGGGCACAACATAAAAAACCCTCTTTCCTTATAAAGTTAAAGGGATTCTTTTTTGACCACACACATCAGAAAGACACTACAGAATAATGAAGTCCCAAACTGACTTCTTCAAATGCTTCTCCAACCAAATTAAATTTGCATATTTGGGTAGAAAATGATAATAAAACAAACTAAGCTCTATTAATTTATTTAAGAATCTCTACTCGACAAGCTTCAGCTCTGTTTCAGACTTCTTCATTCTCTCAAGCCAAAAGTTACAATGAAGAGATGCTTTTATGAGCCCACCTATTCACTGCAAGCCTTTCCCCATCACAGGACCAGAACAGATACACTTTTTCCATCATTGCACTCAGACTGTCACTTTGATGAGTCAAGTTAGGCTGCTCTGACTACTCTGGATAGTCCTGTCACCTAGTCTGGAATTGATGAAATGTCTGGGTAGTTCCCCTTCCGTCAATCCCTTCACTGCATTTGAGACGCTTGCTGTGATTGTCCCAAAACCACTTCCAGTTGTCTTAGAGTTATTTACCTACCTATTTACTACTTGCCCCCAGTCAAGTAAAGAGTAGATTACTGGCTGCCCAGATTTATCCTATAACAGCAGAATGAGTCACAGGACTGAGTCCTGTGTGAAGGAATCATGTATATGCATGGCTGTTCATGTTTAGGGAAAAAAACATCAAGAAACCCACAAAACCAAACCAAACCAAACCAAACCAAACCAACAAAAAAACAAAACCAAAACCAAAACCAAAACCAAAACAAAAACAAAACAAACAAGAAAAAAACACAAAACCAAAAAAAAACCAAACCCCCCAAAAAAACCCCAAAAAACAACAAACCAAATCAATAATAATAAAAAAAAAAAGTTGTGCTGCCCAAACCCTAAAACTAGAACAGAGAGCAACTGATTTAACAGCTGTTTTTACTTCACATTTCTCTAGAAATTGTTTGAGGTCTTGATAGAAAGGTGATAACTACTGATGGACTGAAGATAGTAACCATGGGAAGAAAAAGGGCTTGTAATTAGCTTCTACTCACAACAGCAAAAATCAAAACGATCAATCCCCCTAAAACCTAAATTGTAGTCATGGTTCGTGCCTGTGATGTTTTGATTTCTCTGAAACTCTTTCCCAGGCACTGTTCTGTCAACAAGAGACATGTTTTCCTAACCATATCCTATGTTTTGCAATCCTTTACCTAGGAGGGACCTTCTCTTGATGTCCCTCCGACTTGACTAATGTAGTTAAAGGAATTTGTCTTTCTTCCACCCCTTGGGTGGGTTCTTTGTAAAATAGTATAAAGGGAAATTCCCGGGTAATAAAGATTGATTTGGAGTCACTTCAGACTTCTGAAAAGTTCAGAGTCTGTGTTGTTGTTAATCTTGAACAGCGTCAGTAAATGTCCTAGTTCTGTGTCTCTGCCTATCACTTCCTGCCTTGTTTTCCTGTTTTACCCTGTAATCCCAGAGAGGCATTGCTTTCCCCTCCTTTCTAACTCTGTTATCTCTGAGATGGTAACAAATTGTAACAATTTTACTCAGTTGGAAAGAAAATTTTCTTGTTTAGCCTGTGATCTGTCAATTCTGTCTTTTCTCAGAAAAGGTCCTCTCTCCAACCATGGGCCTGGGAGGTGTCAGGTGCCAGCTCAGAGAGTCACTGACTGGTCACTCCTCACCTGGAAGGGCTGCTCCCTGTGCACAGAGTCCAATGACTTCACTGTCACCTTCACTTACTGCTCACATTAGGGCTCATCCCAAACGTGGTAGGGCCACTGAACTGCAGGAAGGTCAAGCCCCTGTGTGCAGGGTTCAGACCCCTCACTGGCGTGCAGCAAACCCAGGCCACCTGCACTGAGACTCCTCTCCCTGTGTAGGCAGACTCCACGTGTACAGCAGGCTCATTTACATATGTCAAAGGAGCACTGAGGCTTTAATTGGAAATGCTAATGGACATAAAAATAAATGGCAGTAGATTTTGATGGAGCAAGAAGTTAAAGTAACTCTGGGGCCATGTGGCCACTACAGAGTCATCCAAATTCATTGCGATTCTGCTGATTTCATTACCACTATATCTACAGAGAGAAATCTGTATTTCAGACTCTAGCATAGTAGTTAAAAGAGGAATAGCTCTTCTTGAAACACTGTGAACTGATACACTTAATTTAGAGCAAGGGCATGTTTTGCAATTAAATCTAAAATAAACTAAGCATACTCTGAATAAATTAGGATTTCTCTGAAATATGAGAAATCATATAGTGAGTTAGTCAGGTCTATCCATTCCAGAATGGCTCCTTCTACAGAAAAATAAGTATTAGGTGTGGGTTTTAATCCTAGATTGGGTAAGATTTTGAGCAAGGTACTTAAATTCTCAGTTACACTTCTCTTTTTAAGGTTGTTTTTTTTTTTCCTAAACCCTTATTGTTTTAACAGCTTATACAGTAGATGGCTTTGAGGCTTAGAAAGTCAGTATTTTTAAATAACTGCTCATAATACACATTATAATTTAAGCATTTAGGACTTGAAAACCATTCCCTTTGGAGCCCTTGAGAGAAATGTTATATATATGCAAAAATGCAGATGTTAGTAGGAGCAGGATGTACATATCCAAGAGCAACATTTGGCCCCCTTAAGTCAAATGAAAAAACTTTCACGCTTACATGCACACTCACAAACCCACCCTGCTGTGAAACTAGATATCATTTTCTGATTAAATGCTTACTCAGTCTGTCTGTACCACAGAGTGACTGCAATAGTAATAAAGCTCTGATGTGGCATAGGTTAAACCTTGAGGACTTTGTGGTGGTGTATTTCTAGATAATTATATAATCAATAAGAATAACACTTATCTCTTACAGAGCAACTTTTAACTTAGGATTTTAGGTTATGCCAGCATGTAAGGTTTAAATCTGAGAACAAAACAATTTAATTTAGTGGAAAAAAGCAGTTATCTCATGGAAATGGACTTTCTGCTGTGTTTTATTTCTTTTATGGAATTGAAATTACGGATGTGTGTGCTTGCTACAGCAAATGAAGGCGATCCTCAGCAGAGCAAGCACAAATGAAGAGAGAATGCAGAGATTATGGGTGAGGTCATGAGTACAGACTCGTGACTATTGTTCAGTATGAAGTATTAAAAAAGGCAAATCCTGGTTTCTGCTGAGGGACAAAGGGGCAGCAAAGAGATGAGGACCCTCCTACCTGCCCCCAAGCCTGGCCACTGAGGAGGCTGTGAGCATCCTGCTGTGGTCCTTCCTGAGCCTGGTGCTCCAATGTCCCTGGTGAGTGCAGGGGGTGGGGGAAGGAATTCTCTGCTCACTCTGCTCTCTCTGCTCTCCCTTGTCCTCAGCTGGGCTCTGAGCCATGTTCTGAACCCTTTAGAGGGTGGTGTAACATCACTCCCAATGTCCTGGGGAGCTCGTTCTCCCATAGCACCTCCCTCTGTGCCCTGCAGAACTGTCTCCTGCAGGCAGGGGAGGTCTCAGTACAGTCAGAGGAGTTTTCCAGGAACCTGGAAAGGCATCGAGCTATGGGCAGTTTCCTGTCTGGTGCTTTTTCATAGCTGATAGCTTCTCTGGCAGTTCTGTGAAATTCAGAAATTTTATTTGCATGTTTTCCTGCTGAAGAAAGTCACTTTAGTGGATGATTGAAGGCAAAATTTGGCAATTTTAATACTTACAAATCCGAGTTGTACAAACAAAGCTTTTAAATTATCTAAGTCCTACACATTAAAAAGAAAGGTTTCAAGACAAAATTATGTACTGTGTCTAGATTTATCTTTGTTCTAAAAGAATTGGATAATCAAACGGGTAAAAATATATATATTCTAACTAATTTAAAAGGATGAAAAGTCTTTTCATTTCATCTGGTTTACTTTTTCAAACAATTTGTTCACATACTTTTTTCCCCCCTTTAATATTGAAGCACTTTAGATAATGTTATATTTAGGATCATATTTTGCCCAGCTTTATTAAATAATATAAAATATTAAAGACTCTTCCAAGTCCTTTCACTTAGGTATGAACTCTTCCCAACTCCAAACCCATCTCAGGATTAAATCTCATCTCCTCATGTTCTAATTTGTCCAGGAAAAAGTGAGGCCCCTGGTGTGGTTGTCCATTTGCCACTCTTCCCTGGTTCTGGCCTAAGATCTGAAAGGGTCAGGGCATCTTTCAGGCCTCCAAATTGAAACCTTTTAAAGATCTCTGGGATGTATGTGAACTGTGACTTGGGCTGAGAGCATTAATAACACATGCAAAATGATGACTGAAAAATCATGATATAATGTGATAAATGTGATAATATGATACAATTAGGATAAAGTGGTGTTAAAAGGGAATTATAAATGCTGTCCTTCAAGAGTGAAACAAACAGTTCAGTCACAACTCATCAGCTATTCCTAGGAGATATCTTAAACTGGATGTTTTGACAAAATTTCACTAATATGCTTATTCTCAGTGACTGGCAGACATGCTGATATAGGATTTTTTGGGGGCCATCTGGTTTGTCCATTGGTAAAAAAAAAAAGGAGATAATTTTATCTCTATTACTTTGACAGACCACTAATTTGTTTTTGATATAATTAATATTGGCTCAGCACCAGTGAAGCTCTATTAAATTTAGGGTAAAAAATCTCCTGGCTTAAGACACTGAAAACCAGTTAAGAATTAAGACTACAGCTATTGTACTGGGATTTTCTGCCACTGGTTACAAGCACAAAATACAATAAAAATATTTATACATAAGGATTGCAATGTGTAGTGAAATTCCAACCAGAAGAATTCCTGTGTGTGTTCCCCTTTAAATCATAATTTAGGGTATCTGAGCAAAAAATATGTTTTTATAAAAATGAAAGCCTACTTTAAAGCAGGGAGGAGCAAAAATGTGGGTTTAATTATGAAAAGACACTTTAAAAAGGAGGCCAGTTTCCAAGATTTTCTCAGTTGTGAGTAGAAAAAACTGTTTCAAAGAGTGATTCCAAATTATGGTGATTTTCTGCAAGAAGTACTTCAACAGTGGCCTCTCACTCCCCTTTGGCTGTCAAGGAAAGCAAATGATAATCACCTTGTTAAATTTAAGTGCACAACTCTGTTTCTCTTTTTTGTCTTTCTAGGAAACTGTGGTAGAAGAGCCTTAAAAATGTTAGATATCAAGAATCTGTTGTAAAAATTCCCTAAGATTTCCCCAAAACTGTCAAGCTATGACTTGACAGCTTTTATTTGATGTTCCATAGGCAGAACTCCCAATAACCTTCCCATGGAAAGAACTATTGGAAATAGAAAACCTGGTGTTTTTTTGGTGGGTTGGTTGGTTGGATGGTTTTTTACCTAAGGAATTTTACAGCAAGGTTTGCTTGCTGTGCTAAACTGCCTGCTGAGGTTTTGTTTGTACAACAAAATACATGAAAATTAAAACTTCAAAAAGATATGCTTGTCCCTTCATTCTGTTACTACTATCTCATTTTTGCTTTGGGGATATAAAAAAAAAAATTCAAAAAATTTAATATGAACAATTAATGGAAATGATAACTAATTACAAAATGCTAAACCAGTTGTCAGGAGGAACAAGAAACTACCAATGTAGATATTTCAGGGATGAACATACAAAGTAATTATCCAGGTTCCCAACATGCAAAAATCCCATCAGACTAAGAATGCACCTGGAAAGTACCTGTATACATTGGTAACAGGAGAGGCTGGGGCCTGCATCTTGCCAAACACCAAGTGAGTTCATGAATTTCCACCTCATCTGGAAGTGAGAACAATACTTGTTCCAGTCTTCAGAGAGAATGAAATTACTATTTAGACTGGAAAATTCCTAGTTCAGAAGGAAAATATTTTTGGTTTAGGATTCAAATATATGAATTTTGTGAATTACGAAATGCTAATTGCTGATTACTGATTCCCTTAATTACATAGATTGTTAAGGAGTTGAGAATATGAAAATATGGAAGATTTTTCCGGAGGGCCAATCACAAACAATGATGCCACATTATGGTGCTCTTGAAAAAAACCTATGCATCTACTACTGTGTTAGCTACTGATTTCTACTGTGGGCTATTTCATAGAGAGAAAACTTTCATCTGTTGGCAATGGGTGCCTGGGTATCAAAAGAACAGAGATGAGAAACATATACTGCTAGCTAGCTGCTGTAAATATAAATTCAAAATAAAGTGTAAGTCAAGTGGGAATGCAATTAAATTACATATATTATTGAATGACATGAAAGAATCCACTTTTCTAATTATGTTCAGGCTCACAGAGATGAGGGATAACATCAGAGATGATCATGAATGAAGAAAACTGATTTTACATTAGACAGGGGAAAATTCTGAGAAGGAATCATAAAGAAGGTCTTGACACATCCTTATCAATGAGAATTTTCACCGAGGACAAGAGTTTTACTTGCTATACTAAATAACCCAGGTTTCCTTCACTGAGAAACTCACCTGATTTTGCCCTAGGTGGTTTAAACTGCTGTTAAAAAATGAGTCACAAGAGATCTGCTCTCTTCTATGTTCTCACTTGAAATTGTTTAATTAATTGTTAAAAAGATTACATTTTAATTAACAATTGAAATTCTTGGTGTTGGGTTTTCCAGGAAAAGTCTAATTTTTTTTTTTGTGATAGTATTTTTACAAAATTTGCAGCTGACATAAGAAATTAATAAAAACAGCTAAAATGAGGAAAAGGCAGTACAGCTATGATATCTGAGTCTTGGTGGGTTTTTTTATTATTATTTTTGTTTTGTTTTGTTAGATTTGTTTGTTTGTTTGTTTGTCCACAAACACAAAACACAGTTCTTCTTAAAATAGAACAGAGAGACAGATCTGCACAAACCCTAGAAGTAAAGCCTCCTGACACACCTCTATCATGTAAATCATGGGCAACTGCCTGAGCTTTCAGGGTCCTGCACAGCCAATTTCCATCCTACTTTCCATTCTCAGCAATAGGATTAGACTTTCACCACCAGTCAAATGATAAGGCCATATCCAACCCTTAGTATTTTCAGAACATGCATTTATTCTTTCTCCATCATGCCCACTATGGTCAAGGAAGGGCTTTTCACTTTCTCAGTGGAGTGCTTTAGTAGCAGAATCCAGGTTTTCTCCTGCCCACATCCTTTGTATTTTCCTTGGCACAGGGAGCATCAATTCTCCTGGGTGTATGTGAAGAGCACAGGACAGCAGGAACCTGTGCTTGAAAATGGGCCTTTCTGCTTCAGATTTCCATTCCATGATCCCATTGATAGAGGAAGTTCAAGAGGCTTATGCTGCCTGAAACTCTACAGTTAACACTGTTCTGGTATTGAAAGTTTTTGCTTATGGCCCCTCAACTGTGAGTACAGGCATAGTTTTGGGTAGTAGAATAGACATAGCTCAAAACAAATTGTTATATACAATAAAAACTGAAAGCAACAGTAAAACCCTTGATATTAGAAGGCCTTAGTAGCTTTTACTGGTAGTACTTTTTGTCAGGGATGGGCATGTAAAAAAAAAATCAAATCTCCAAATATCAAACACAAAAAAAGGAGTAAAACAATAGGAGGAAGTAAAGTTTGTACTGGTTCCCTCAAATACCAGTGAACACTGTCTAAACCCCTAAAAATTTGTTTCAATCATCTTTGTATTTCTACCAGTTTCCCTTTTCTAAAAAGCTGTTATTACAAAGACATGTTTTATGTATCTGCAACGTGGATTTTTCTGATCTTAAGGTTACCGACTTAAAGGCAATGACACAATTCATGAAATGGAGACATGAACTAGCTGCAGTCAGATATTGATGGGTACATACGTATATGTCTGTAGAAAAACAAGAGATTATTTTCTTAGGGCATTCTTCTTAGATAGCCTAAATCTATTTTCATCCTTTCATGTTGTACTCACTTAAGCACATGCACACTGGTGACTTGCATTATCATGAGATATTCTCTGGCTATCTTGGGAGCTGGAAAGTACTGTTGAGGGAACCCTTTCAAATTCCTCAACGGCTTACTCAAGCTGTTTGAGAATGAAAATAAGTGTGCTTTCTGTATTGCAAAAATACTGTCACAATGTCAGACATTCAGCCTAACTTTGGCGTTCCCTGACTTTCAGAGGCAACATCTATTGGTATAATTCATCTGGTTTCAGTCAAATTGTGTCAGCAGAAAATATGGTCCTCAGTGCTTCACACTACAACTTCCACCTTGTTTTAAAATACTTTTACATTTAACTCGGTAGCTATTTTAATGGAGGGAAAAGAAAAAAAAAAAAAAAAAAAAGGAGGAAAACACATAAAATCTGCATGGTTTAAATAATTTATGATTTGTACCCACAACCTGCATTCTCCAAAGTTTTCAGAGGCATTTATCACACCACTGTTTCTCTTTCTTCTGTATACTGACCTAGCTTTGCCATGACCAAATATTTGTTTACTTGGTCTAACCTCCCATGCTCCAGTTTACTTCCTTGGTTTTTGTTTGTTTGCTGAGTTTTGTTTTGTTTTGTTTTTTTCCTTTTTTTCTTTCTTTGAATTTGCCATTTTGGGTAATGAACTCTTTATTCAATATGACACAGGTCCTTCTAGCCATCCCCAAATGTTTGGTGAGTAAAGGCTGGAGGTTGTTCCACTGTGCTCTCTTTTTCCTTCTGCTGCCTTCAGAACTGAGGTCTGAGAAAGCCCCTATTACCAGATGTACTAATTATTAAATAATTCTCATTTATGTTTTAATTGCATTGATTTAGATCTAGATCTTCTTATACAGAGTCTGAAATGAGTGATTTTACATGGATCTTTCCTTTTTTTTTGCATTGGGACAGTACCAGTGTTTTTGAGGGTCCGTGTCATCATGATCTAAAAAAAAAAAAGCAAACCACCAAACACTTACAATCTCAGCTTTAACCTAGTTTAGAGTAGTCCTAAAAGAAAGCCTGAATTACTAGTGGTTTCTTGAGGCAACAGGTTTTCTGAAGAATCCTATTAGATCAGATTTCTCCAAGACTTTTGATTAAAATGACATTCGTCACTTAGGGCAGTATAACATATGTTGAGGTGAAGAGCAAGGTAAGCTGATTGCTGTAACTACAAGTTCACAGAATAAAAATTGAACAATTTGCTGTAATTTAGAAAGTTGAATGCGATGCACAAAATTATATATTTTATTTGAAGTCCAGATTGCAAGTCTCTAATCAGGATTTAAAATCTGAATGAGAAGAAATTGTACCATAATTATTTTCCCATAAGAAAAAAAGAGGTGGTAAAACCACCTAATGCATCTCTGAAGATTTTGAGAAGCTATGAAGAGTAGCAAGGGAAAGCTACTGATGTTGTTTATTTCAGGCTTGTTAAAATAAAAAGTTTTACAATTCACTGGATGTTTTTTATCAAGTAAAAAGTGAAAGATACCAAATGTTTCCATATGCAAATGTTTCAGGTCCAATTTACCTTCAGTAAATTTCTTTGGGTTTCAATGAAGTTTCACCATAGATGAATGTTGTCCTTGCTCTTTTCAGCTCCTCCACACATCTTTTTATCAGCCCAAATTCCAAGATTTTAATTAAAACAAGTTTTCATTGCTTTAAAGAACTTTTATTTGGGACCTAAAGGATCTCTGTACTTAACAGAAAAGACATAGTGCAGAGCACTGTCTGCCTCCTTCATTTACCTTTCTGTGTGCAGCCTTTCTTGAGCCACTGTACCAACTAGGTGCCAGTGACAGAGGAGCCCTTGCCAACCTTGAAGCACCCAGGCAGAGGTGCCTTTAAGAAAACATTTTATATAAAAAAAAAAGAAATGTGTACTATATGGAGTTTCTGCTATATCTTCCCAGGACTCTGGCTATGCTCTAAACTGATTCACAGGGAAAAGAAAGGGATTTTTACTTCTACTTCTGCCTGTTATTGTGATACTGGACAAATCCTTTTATTTCTCTGGTTTTTTCGTTTCTCTTCTGATGTTTTTCTTACTTGTCCTATTTGTTTGGAGCATGAGTGCCTGTCTTGACTATTTACTTTCTTGCCATATTCAAAATGACTGTGCACTGAACTATTGGAAGACCAAGAGCACACAAAAATGTTACCATCTGAGCCAGAGCCCAGCAAGAGCTCCTTCAGGTGGGTGGGATCTTCAATCAGCCCTCACCCATCTTATGTGTTGGGTTAGGGTGCAGCATGCTGAGGCTTTAGCTCAACTGGGGTTCTTATAACTATCCCAGTAAATCATGGTCATAAATTACAAATAAAATACAGTAGCAGTCATGAAAAAAGCTTAATTGACAAATGTCATCAAGGTCCTCTCTCCTCTTCTTAAAATTTCTTCTTTCTGCATTGTGATAAACACTGAGCACTGGGAAGCCTCATCAGGCAGTGTTGTTTGTGTTTGGAGTAGCCATTGCTGTAAGAACTTAAGTAGTGAAAGGGTTTGTTTTGTTTTTTGTTTTTCTTTTTGCCTTTTCATTTGCTCACAGAAGAGTTGCTCTGTGATCACAGGAGTTTTACAGAAAATACAGACATGAATGACCTCTTGTGACCTTTTTTTGGCTTTGGAATATTGTTTATAGGTGTCTAATTCAATTTCCTCTTGCCTACACATGAAGAGATCACATTACCAAGTTCATACTTAGCTTATGTTGTCTTCTATCACTGACTTTTTCCTTTGGAAAATTTGACTACAAGCTCCTGATAGTCCTTGACAGAGTTTTTTTTTTACAGTTAAGTATCTATAATACACTCCATACAACCCTCCCTGGGTGGGGGAGTGGGGGGGGTCTCCCTTTTTAACCCTTTCAGAACCAGAGAGAATGAGATCTTTATGGCCTGATCCTGTGATTTTAACATATAATATACATGTATAAAACAGAAATCTATGAACATAAATCACCAGCCTGCATTTTTGATCCACTGAAGTAAAATTCTCCCTATTCAAACTGTTTCAGGGACAGTAGGCACCTTTCTATTTGCAGGAGGAGATCCTTGAGGAATTTGACACTTCCATTGATTCCCTATAGTTTTCCTGTTCAAAGGAGAAAATGTGTATATCTGCAGCTCAGATGAAAGGGGAATGCTGAATCTCTTTCTGTGAGAAAACAAAGAGACCTTGAAAAGTTAATCTTGAGAGGAAATAGTACCTTCTGACCACTTTTACAAAATAAGTCCTATTTAATAATCCTACAGCATTTGAGAGAAAAAATGTCTTTAAGGTTATTGTGACATTTTCCACATCACTTTATAAATAGATGGTGGCACTAGTTCAAAAACAGTATCTCTGACTTTAAGCAAATCATTTTTGACTGGCTTTGTCAGCTTAGAGCTGGGGATGTGCTGAAAGCCTTGCAAAAAGGACATTACTATTAGAAAGAAGACCATTTAGGAAAAGACCTTGTACAGGTGAAAGGAAAAGACAAAAAGATGGAAAGAAAAAAGATGCATTATTTCTATCTAGTTCTCACTTTGTTCTAAATTTTTTTTAACAAGAGGTAAATATGTTTATACAGATTTTTTTGACACACTGACAGTTTATTCCAATAAGTTATTCTGTGAGAAAATCCAGACATTTTTCCTATTTTTTGCTGTTCCATACTTCTTTGTAAGATTTTAATTTAATTTAATTTTTAATTAAGAAAATTAGAGTCACATGTACAAAGAGCTGGAAAAGACCTGGAAAAGCATATTTGTGGTAATACTCATATTGTCAGTGGTATAACTGCAGCTTGTGGAGATGGACTATGTTGGATATAGACCTGAGTGCTGTGCTTGGGGGGTGCCTGTCCACCAGGCACCAAGGTTCCAAGGCTGCCCCAGCACACATGCCAGCTGCTTTAATCTGTCACAAATTAATCTCCACAAGTGAGAGATTGTGCTGTGCTACTAATTTCAAAATGTTTCTTTGTGGTGACATAATGAATAATGTATTAGAAGGAAAGGAAAACGTTCCCTTTCAATTGTCTGGCATAAAAATTTCAGCTGAAAATTCATAAAAACTGAAGCAAATATCCATTGTACGAAGCTGATCAAACAGACTCTACATCAGCTGTCTTTGTGTCTCACCAGAAGATGAGGCAATATCTTGGGGGGTAGAATGTGACTAAGCAGGTCCCACAGAAGTGAAATACCAAAATCTAGGACAACCCCCAAATAACTTTCATCATTTATGGTGCTGACAATGGGCAGAACATGGCACCATGAGAATTAGAGAGATTTGTCTCATTGTCTGATGTCTGCACATCTTTCAGCAGCAAATAGATCTCAAGTGAGAATCAAGGTTACACCATATAAAAAATATAAAAATTACAAGCTGAACCAAAAGATAATGCATGAGCAATGGTTTTCAGATCCAGAATTTATACTGTTAGTTACACATCAACTGTACATTGAGAACAAAATACTGAAAGAAAAATAAAATCAGTTTTTTATTCTTTTTCCATTGAATCTATAGTTCAAAAATCTGTCATGTGGAACAAATTTACATTGATTGTAAATATTTAGAGTGTGACACTCCAAACAGGAAATTAAAGCAAATTATAAGTACTGAAATACCAAAGGACATTGAGTAATGTGCAGGACCTGATCTATCCTCCTCCTCCTAGGTAAATGGGCCCAAAGCTCTGTGCTATTAACCAGTGGCAAGGGAGATTTATCATCTCCAATCTGCAAAGCACAGTGTGCCAAAAGAAATGCAGGAAGACTAAAGAAAAAGACAAACCCAAGCCAGATAAGAAATCGAGTACATATACTGCCTTGTCCCCTTCCCTCCCAGCTCCACAGCTGTCACAAGGCAGGCTATTAAACTGTCAAATATCACCTCATCATCCCTCATTATTTCTGTGTTAGAAGTGGTCATAACACTCACCAAACGCTTCATTTTTTCAAAGTAAATATGGGGATTTTGTGTTTTCATATTATGGATTACTTAAACTTAAACCACCAGAAAGTCAATTTTAGAAATAACTTCAGCATACAGCTTTTTGCAAAGCAAACTGAAATTTACCATAAATTCTATTTTCCTCCATTATTTTGATTGTGGTACTGGAGAGCCCTTGCCCATTTGCCATTTTTCTCAGTCTTCCAGAAATTTTACTATGCTACCAAAAATGACTTCAGCAGCCCAAATAGTGGACAATCAGGAGTAAGAGGTGGATTTTCCCCCTCCATGTGCCAGGAGACTGTACAAGGTACCATCTCCAACATAAGGAACCGTTTGGTCAAGGCAAGCGTTTGACTTAGGTGTGGGTTACTTGACAATGAGGCTGAAAGTGGAAAGTCATCTGAGAAACACCATCTATGGTAATTGTATCAGAAGGAGTATCTCCTTGAATGTTTGGAGAATGTGACACTTATGACTCAAAAAGGTGATCTGAACAACAGAGACACTCAGACAAGAGTTTCAGTGTTGGTTTTGGCTTACCCACACTGCCCCCCTTCCCCATCACCCTGCCCCAGCAGATCTAAATATATCTTGAGTTATTTAAGTCTGCCCTCTGTGTATATGTGTGCACACACCACACTTGTCATCAAGAAACAACGAAGAAACAGCCACAAAGGCCAGCATCTCTGGTGTAAATTAGACATTAGAAAAGCCTACCACATTTCTTTTTCTCTTGCCAATGAATGTGCCAAGTATGTGCTTTGCTAGGCTGGCAGGTCTAGATCTTCCTGGAGCACAGCAAAGCCAAAGGCACCAAAAGAGTTTCAGTTTGAGCTTCAAGTAGCAGCTTGAGAAGGAAACTGGTCAAAGTTTGCAGTGGTAACAATTGCACAGCTTTTTCTTTAGCCATTTCTTCTGCTATGACAAAATATAATTAAAAAAACTAGACAAATAAGCTGCATTTCTGACACTAATTCCAGAACTTTCATATTACTACTTTATTGTCTTTTTCTTTATCTTTTTCTTTTTTTTTTTTTTTTTTTTTTTTTTTTTTTAACTTAGCTTTGTCTTAAGTTTTTGTAAGTTGTTTTTCTTTTCCTCTGGCTTCCATTAGATGTGAACGCTCACCTTTTTCCATCTTACTATTAAGAGAATGAGTCCTATGACACAATTGCTTTTCAGGTGTGTTTGAAGAGCAGTATGTCTGGTTTTAACTTAAAAATTGCAATGACTTATGTAGTCTGGAGTTGGGATGGAGAAAATATTTGGTTTTCAGAATCAGAATGAGGAAAATCTATATTTAATCATGGATAAAGAATGTTTCTTAGACATTAAAGGTGGCCAGAGAAGAGAGGTTTACAAGATATTTTAAGTATTTTATTTACAAGTATTTTAAGGTCAAGAACTTTTTCATCAAAGGGAAAAGGAATGGACAAAAAATCCATTATAGTAAGCATTAAAATATTAAATTAATTTATTGAAAGTATTGTAGCTATTTTTTTCTTTCTTGACCTAAAAGACTGTCCTTTTGAGCATAGGTTGGAAGGACAGGCTTGTAATAAGTGCAACAAGAGGCTGTAGAGTGAGTAACTATAAACAGATTTTTATAATAAGTATGGAGATGAATCCATGAAGAAGTCCAACATTGGGATCTAAGATCATTACTGGCAGAAAGGATATTAATGGATATTTAACATATGTATGAGAACTGCAAGGGCAAAACAAATGCAAATGATGACTGTGAATACAATAAAGACAGCAAAGATTTACCTAAAGAAAATTTCTTTCTTTGTGATGTTTCATTGTCTTTCCTTAAAATTAATTTGATAAATTGGATTTTTTAACTATGATAAAATGTATATTCCTAGTGCTATACTAAAAAGTAAGCAGATCTTTAGTTCTGATATGCTGCAGTAAAGATAAAAAAAAAATCTCTGTCCTACATTGCATTATATCTAGTCCTCAAGCACTTTTTTTTATGTAAACTGGAGCAATGTCAAACAGTAAGCAGTTAAAATCTCGAAGAACATGAGTGTACAAACAAATGAAAAAAAAACCTGACTTGAACAGAATTATATTCTAAAGCAAAGGTTAAAGGGACATTTCTGCTAACTTGGTGCTTGCATTTCATTATTTCTAATTCAGCTATTACTGCTGAAATTGTCCATATTCTGTGAATAATAGTGACTTGTACCTGACCCATTTTTTCTGTGCTGTGTGAGATGATCAGTTAGGTGTGAATCTTTCTGCTTTACAGGGGTTCAGACGGAGCTGAATCACACTCGGCAAGAATTTACTGCCCTCCCCTGACTGCAGAGAGATATGGGGGTGACAGACACCTCCAGTGTGGATGCTGAAATGAATGACACCCCACACTGTGATACACAATAGGCTAAAGGCATTACTAAATTCTTCCAGAGGTCCACCATCAGTCAATTTGAGTCTAGATCTTTCTGAAGATGCACAGAGTCTTCACAATGTTTGGGGACAGTGATGTGCAAAACGGAACAATTTTAGAGCACCCCTTTTAGGGCTCCATGTGCACCACATAGTGGCATGTATTTATTGTGAATCACATCAAGTGACGAAAGCAGACCTTTCCAGCATTGCACTTGTGTACTTTGAATAAAAAAAATTTCTTTGGGATAAATGGAAATAGTTTCTAGCTTTTCTATAGGAGGAGGAATCTGATGAAAAGGCAGTGGTTCCCATTGCAGTCCTGCACTGACCACAGAGATGGTAAGTCCTGCAAATAAAAACACAATTGTATCTGGGGATAAAACTATATAATTTGTTGCATACAACCATCTTTCATTAAACACAGAAGGATGTGTTGATCTTCTTTGAAGTGTACAGAGAGTAAAGTAATGGCAGATTCACACAGGAGATTGGTACACCAACTGATCTTTCAACTACAATGATCAGGTACTTGTCCAGGAATCACTTTGAAAAGTATTTAAAGAACAGAAGGAAAAAAAAAGTACACTCTGTAGGAGGGGTTTTGTTTGTTTGTTTGTGTTTGGGTTTGTTTTTGTTTTTGTTTTGGTTTTGCTTGTTTGTTTGTTTTGGTGCTAGAAGGAAGCAAAACACCTGAAAGGAAGAAGCTCATAATAAAAGCAGGATACTTTAGTGAGGACACTACTGATAAATCTCATCAAGTAGGGTCAGTTTGGCAAGAGAAGGGTCACATCTTCCTTAGATTTCAGCTTTGCTGGGGAATGTCATGAGACCTTCCTTGAGTATATGCAGCATTTGCCCACTTCATGGAATAAGAGCTGGTGAAAAGGCCTCAACAAAGAGAGACAACCCCATTCTCATGCAGGGACTGTGTGGGGACAAAGGCCCAAGCCATCCTTCTTCTTGGAAGTTCCATACAGCAGACAACTGACGAGGAAGGGAGTCAGCTGGTACAGCCACCACTGCAGCTGTGGAGAAGGGCTGCTCACTGAGAGAGGAGAAACAGCAGAGAGGGAGGAAAAAACTGATCCTTCATTGTGTCAGCAAGAGAAAGGGCAGGACAGGATTTATTTGAATAAAATCAACTAGACCCTCATTTGAATGGAGAGACAGGTAAAGCTCAGAACAAAATAAGGTGCTCATTAAAATTACAACAATGTAAAAAACCATTCTTTAAGATCCAAATAAAAACCCCACCTTCTGTCCAGAATCAAAGTCCATGATTTAAGAATCATTGGTATTTATTTCTGCACACCACAAGACATTTATTTAATTAGAGAAACATGCTTTCATTGCATTTTGAGTCAATTAAATGAAAAAGAAAAAAAAGGGTTTTATACATTTTGAGGGTTTATAAAACCTCAATTCTCTCTGGGTTCTCTGATCTTTAACCTTACTTATTACGCACTTTGTTTTCATTGTGAATACCATTTAAACTTCACAGTCTCCTTTTACTTCTCCACTGCCAGTGCCATGTAGCTTTTGTGCATGATTGCCCTGCTGTCAGCTCCTCAACGCGTGCCCTGCTCCCAATTTGGCCACGTTGAATCACAACTTCCTCTTGCCCTCATCGGACAAACAAAGCCCTGTGGATCAGGAAGAAAACTATGTCAGCTGACTGTTCATGAGGGGTCACAGGGATCCCCTCCCATTGTTTGTCCTGCTTGATTTGGGGATGGCCAAAGCCTCAGTCTGCTGCAGCACCTGGGCTGTGTCTTTGCAAGCAGAAACAAAGCCAGCCCTCCCGAGCTTTGAAGGAAATGAAGGAGCTAACTACATGGCTAATTTGCATGCACCCATGTAGCCTTCAGTCTTTCAAGCTCACAGGATAATTTATTGAAACAAATGACTGCCATTTTCTATATCATAAACATAATATTTAATCTGCATTTTTTTTTCTCAGACAAATTTTGTTATGTACTTGTCTTATACAAGGTTTTAATAAGCTGTGGTGGAGAGCTGTACACAGTATTTAATGCATGCACTGATATGTGTAAAATCTAAGATCAGGGACGACAGTATATATTTATAGCAGTGTCTGGGAGATTATATGTAATGAATACATTATAGCACATAGACACCAGAGGCAGAGTTAAGGATGCGCCTGAATCCTGCAATGTGGCATTTCCTAACTTCCGTGTGCTCAGCCGTTCAACCTTAACATTCCCCGAGCATTCTCCAATGGAATATCTATCAGCCCACATAATCAGCTTGCAAGTTACTCCCACAGAGAAAGATATTTCAGATTGTCCTCTTCCAAGAGACATTAATTAATGCATTTTCATTTTGAAATGCACTATTTTTCAGGCAACATGTTCTCATGATGTTTAAAAAGCTTTAAATCTTTGTGGAGTAAGGCTCCCCAGGAAGGTTAAAAAAATACTCTCTGCATCCCATTTCCTTGGGGCTTCTCTGTTTTGCCCTTCCACTATAGCTATTATGCACAGCTTGAATTCTGGGAAGACATGATACTGTTGAAATACAAGTAATTATGCTATTCTCTCTCATTTTTTACCAACTATTATTTTCTTTTTTTCCTCTTCCTTTTACCTTTTTTTCAGCTGTCTTTATCTGCTGCAGACATCACTTGCAGATTATTATTTGCAGAAAAAATGCCAGCTGAAAATTGATGATAGATTGGTGAGATGTAAATGATTGCATATTGGGGGGCCCAAATTACAAAATAGCTATTTTGGTGACCAATTTAATCTGAATTCTTGCATGCTGGGCAATTCCAAAGCACTTTAGAAGGTTTTGTTCAAATTTCCTCTGTCAAATTACACCTATAGTGCATTTTTCTTTATTAAAAGCATAAAACGTAAAGATGTGAAAAAAGGTAGCATCCTTGGTAGAGCTAGCAAGAAGTTTTGGGTGGCACCACACATCATGTAGTAAAAGCTTGCAATTAAGGAATTGCAATTTGAATGTTAGCTCCTGAGTCAAATACTGCCCTGGGATAATTAAAGATTGATCCATCAATTTCTAACAACCAGCACACAAAACAGATCAAAAAGGCTGGCATATACATTCTTATAGTAATACTTTATACTATGAATGGGTGGTTTTCTTTGAGAATTATGAGTATGTAGTTCTTTGAAAATGAAAAATATGTTGCCATTGCAGTTTAGATTTTTGCTATGCAACAAAAATCATAAAAGAACATTGTGTTGTCTTTTAATTGTCTTTTATCTAATAAAAGGAGTAAATTGTTGAAACTCGCTGTTTTCAGAAAAAAATGGCACTGGAGAGAATATAGTAGATGAAATGGTGAAGCTAGATTTTATATGCCCAGCATTTATAGGTAAAAATGGCTTCAGCAAAAGAGGTTCAGCTGAGAAATCTAAATGCATCAAGTTTGTGGGCCAAATAAGGATCCAGGGAGTTACACTGCTGATCAATTTGGCCACCTGTGTTCATAAAGCTTCCAAACCCTAAAAAACAGAAGTAGGTAGCAAAATAAAGATTGACTATTGTAAGTTTTAACAGCCTTAATAGCAGCTGTTGAGATTTGATCTGGTGACATTATTGCCTGAATTAAAATTGCTGCTTTGGCTGTGCAAAGATCCAGAGCTGGACAGAAGCAAATGCCATGGAACAGGAACATGCACTTCAGCCAGAGTCCATCCATCAAACATCATCTGCTCTCACAGACAACAGGGTTGCATTTTAACATGAGGTCATCAGAGCTGACTATTGTCAGCTTGGCTGTGCTCAGGACACTGTCTCAAGGGTGAACAATGATCAGTTAAGCCATTTGACAGCACCAGTGAGACTGCTGAATGAAATGGGGTTGGCATAGATCAGAAGCAGAGAGGCAAGATCTAGGCAGCTAAGGTTTCTGCCTCTTTGTGTCAGAAAGTCCCCAATAGTATCTAGTATAGTTATTTATCCTGAAGAACATTTTATTCCTCTGGCTTAAGGTGTTAGGAGATATTGGTGAGGAGTATAGGTTGATAGGACACCTCCCATAATTGCCAAGAGATGTTCCTTAGGGAAAAGATGTTTTGACCATGTTCACATTTTCCTCTAAAGACAAATGTGTGTGATTGTTTAAAAAGGATTAAATTGATACCCTTCGATGCATCTTTACCAGGTTTTATGAAAGCTTTGATCAAACAGTGTGGGTGATAAATTCATTATGGGTGATAAACTCATTATAGTGATAAACCTGGTATGGGTGATAAACTCATTACAGAAGAGCCCTAGTATGGTGAGGCTGATAAAAGGCTTTTTATCATTGTCAGCAAAATTGCAAACTATAAAACTTCCACGCACATAAATGATGATCTTGGCACACTCCTCTCTTCCATCTCACCCTGTTCAAGAGGTGAGCTCAGGCACTCACAGATTTTCACTTATTGTTTTCAATCCCACAACCCACAAATCCCTACATACTCTCGTTAACAAGTCCAGGTTCTTAGCTAATTTCTGACTTTTCCTCATTCCAGAGGCAGACCAGGAATTCCCTGCCTGTCTTCCTTCACTTTTCCAACCCTGCCTTTCCCAGAGATGTTTCCATCAGACCTCCTCAGATGCACGGTCTGGGGATGAGCTTTCCTCCCTCTCCTCTCTCATCTTGCTTAAGCAAGTTCTGTTTGGTCCCACCACCATGACCACCTTGATCAGACAAACATCCCGTTTCTCCTACAGCTTTCCATGTTAACCTTTGCCCAGAAAATACCCTCTTTAGATCCTTTACTCAAGATGCAGTTTTCTCCATTCCTCCAGCACCTCTAGGAAAACATGGGGATACATACCACAAGAAAGGTCATGTGAAGAAGAAAAGTAATGGCATAATTCTGCATCTGGAGAATGCATCACTAAAAAGAAGTCCAGGTCTTTCAAGATGGGACACCACTACAGATTGCAGTCAAGTGACCTCCTTGACTGACAAGTTGAACGTTTGAACATGGTGTCCTCAGAAGAATCCAAGTCTCATGTTCACTTCTGTACTCAATGTCTTTGATCATCTGAGACCTAGGAGCTTCCCTGGTCCTTATCTGCAGACTTCAGACCAGGTACTTGTTAGAATATACAGGAAACTGAATCTTGACGAAACACTACAGTCCATTGAGATCCAAGGCTTTTTAGCAGCTGCAGATGCTTTGTCTCTCTAACAGAAATAAGATACTAAGACAAGTAAATAAACCATCATATTTGATAGTAAACATACTTCATGTGGCAATTTTGTCACTTGGTAACACGACAGAAGTATATTTGAACAGGATTATGGAGGTAGGATTGTGATGATTTTATTTTGGTGCCAAGGTGATTTTTCTGAGGGATAGTTCAGTGATTAGCAGAATGGCTCAGTGCCACAGAAAAAAAAAATTCTCCCAATGTGTGCATAAAGCTGTTGTCTGCTAAATTAATAAATTGAATTGATAAAAGATCTAACAGATAGCAGAAATGGCACAAAGGAGTTGAGGGAGTCTACCTTTCCAGCGTAAGAGCAGGACAAGGAGAGCTACAGACGCAGGGTGGCAGGGAGAAAGCAGCCTGTTTCAACAGCTCTGTGTACTGTTGAATCAGGCACCAAGACACAGTTTGGGGATTTAGACAGAAAAAACTAAAAAAGAAAACATTTAGAGTCAACAGGACCTCACTACAGAGCAATATTTGGTCTCAGAAAGTTTTGGTTCTAAATGTTTCCATCTTAACTTTTATTACTTTTCTGGTGATATTTACAATGAGGATCCTCTATATAATATATTGTACAAATTCAGGAAGATTATCTCTCTTATAGTCAGCCTAAGCCCAGTGTCCTCAATATGCAAATCCCTGTATATGGGAGTGCAGCATTCATATATCTTTATATGCATCACTACAGGCTCATAGTTGAAGTCTTAGAAAAGATTTGAATTTCAAAAAAGAGAAGAAAATAGCACTTGCAGTGGTATGGCCAGCTGGTGACTGTTTCATAACAAGGCCTTTTTTCTCCCTCCTTTAAATATAATTTACTGGAACTTTACTTAGAGATGCAACAAATTAGTAGCTATTCATTTTGTAATGAAGAAGAGCTCATGAAATCTAAGCTCTGAATAGGCAATCAGGATTTATTTGGATATAAAGGGTTATTTACCAGGCTAATATTTCAATATTGGACTCCATACTGCTATCAGTACCATCATAGACCATTCTATGCAATTGTTTTAAATCCTAATGTCATTGCATCGCCTCTGCTTCTGCACAGTACCTGTAGCTATTTCTAATCCCTGCATGAAAGACCACCAAATAAAGACAAATTGGTTCTTCTTTGCGAAATATATAAATTTAACTCATCTCCCCGCAGGTCTGAATAGGCAAAAGGAAGCTTTTGCTACACTGGAACAAAGTAAGATCTGGGGATTCACCAATATGCATGGGATTTTGTGCAGGCTTTACTTAAGTTCAAACAACAATTAAAAACACCAAAGAAAACCAGCCTTGGTTCTTTTAAGCAACAACAAAATATGCATAACTGCATCAGTTCAAACAGCCAATCCAAACACCTTCTAACATCCAAAAAATTTTTCACTTCCATTCCATCCCTTAACCTTCAGGTGGGCCACCAATAGCCCATTGCAGCAATGTTTTCTATTATGTCCAGAAAACATTTCCCACTTGGCAGGGTACTGGTGATGTTGGTTGGTTGGTAAAACAAAGGGCTGAGGCTTATGAATTACAGGCTCTTGTGGCTATGCCTCTTCTTTGCCCCTGAGCTTCTTTCTCTGTGTGCTCCCTCTCTCCCTATTGTTTTGAAGAAATGATGGACAATTAGATGGACAATTGCTTTACTGGCATTGAGGTCTCTGCAGAGTTTTGGATGAAATTTGTGTGACTGCAGAACACAGGGTACATGGGCAGCAGGAACAGCAGGTTTGTTGTGCCCAGTCTGCTGGAAAAACAGGTATCATGGATCCTGGACAATGATATTAAACTTTCAAAACCCAGGACAGATCTTTTATTTTGTGTCATCTTTTTCTAATTTCACAAAGATGTGTGTGGGGAAATTTAGGTGTATGAGACCCCAAGAGCCTTCATGGTGTCTCTGTGCATGCTTTCTTCCTTGAGGGTTGTCTGTGCTTAACAAATCACGGACTGTGATCAAAGGTATGTAGCTGCCTAGTTTTAGATAAGCGAGATTTGAAGTCCCAAAATCTCAGTTTCTAAGAGGAACCTATGCCTATAACCAATTTAGGCATTTAAAAATTAGAATCAAAGTGGGAACTAATCACAGAAAGCTCACTTAAATCATTAATCAGAAGATTAATTAAATCAGAAAAACCGTTATTCCCCAAGGTTAGAAAACAGGTGTCCAGCTGAATCTGACAGATCTCTGGAGGTAAGCTTCCCTCTCCAGTGCCTACAAATAAACTCTTTTGTTGCTAGTACATGGGACAAGGAAGATATTATGTCCTTTTGGGCAACACTTCCCTTCCCACATCCTTAAAATGTTAAACATGCCTTAGTGCAGGAAAAACACAGTGTTACATACTGTTAGTCTGGCCAGTAAAAGCACGGATGGGGCAGCACAGAGGTCCTATGGTTGGTGGAGTTTTCTCCCACATGTATTTTTATCAGTCTGAATGGCTCTGCATTAGGGTTTAATCCCAGCTGTAGTTGTACTTTAGTCTGTGGTTTATACTGATCTTTCATTGCAAAATGATTATTATAGCTGCGCTGGAGTCACAAGGAAGAAGCTATGTGGGTATTAGGTCACACATTTTCTTAGCAAGTTATACACATTATGTGGGCATGTAACACATCCCCATGAGCAACAGCCTCACTTCTTCCTTGTCTTAATTACTAAATAAATTAGTAAGTATCAAGAAATATTTTTAAGCAATGAATGTACGACATCAGAGAAAATATTCAGAAGGTATGAAGGAAGTGAAAATAAGTTGAGCATGTGCTTAAGTGTTTTGCCACTTCTGCTGAGACTGATTTTTCACAGCTATGCATGTATTTCACTCTCATTCGTCACCCTGCCCTCACCCGGGGACTCAGGGTCCTGCAGAATGAGAATAGGAACCCTAAATCCCTGTCAGCCAGCCGAAGCCACATACTCTGTATAACAAATTTCTTTTGTCCCCAAAGGTGGCCTCAAATAATTCTAATAAATCTTTAGTAATGCATTTCTGTATCTCAAACACGTAAAGGTCAGATGGTGCTATTCTGACTGACCCTGACCCACAGTTATTTTCTGTGAGTGTAGCAGGATTGCTCAGGAGGTGATATACAGCAGTGGTGACCACGAGAGGCAGAGCCCGGCTGCTGAGCCCTTCTGCTGGTGCCAGGCGAGGGTCGCTGCCCCCAGCTTTGCAGTGCCCGGGGGAGGAGGAGGCTCCCTGCCCGCAGGGTCCAGCACAGCCCTGCCACAGTGTGCTGCTTGTGCGCCGCTTATCTGAGGATTTAATGGAGCTGCCTCTGGTTCAGCCAGGGCTTTTTTATACTGTTGTTTCCTGGCTCCCCCTCAGCGATTTCCTTGTTTAGTCTTAACATTTTAATTTTGCCAAAATGTTAAGGCAGCTCCTCACCTGCTGACTGGGTGTAAAAGCGCCGCAGCACATGGGGGAAGATAAAAAAGCTGCTTAGCTCAGCTGAAGTCTCTCTCTTGCTACCATAAAATTAATTGTTATCATTATCTAGCTGCTTTCTGGAGACCATCAAGTTACCTGCTACACAAACTGTAACGGCAGTAACAGCAGCTGAACCTGACATACAGCCCTGCCCTTGGTGTATTAAATCATTCTGATGTAATGTCTCACAAACCACATGACTCACCTATTAAACCTTTCCAGGGGCATGTGCTCTGGCAGGAGGAGAGAGCTTGTAATGAGGCCAAACGCACAGAGAATAAAAGGAACATATTATGAAAACAAGCTATTGAAGCCGTGCATGCTAATTTGGGCAAATGCATTTGGACATGCAAGAGATTTGCTGTTTCTGTGTAAAATATTTCCAATTCCTTACTTCCCATTGCAAAGCTGATTGAGTCAGCAGCAGCTTGCCACTTGCATTCCAGGTGGCGTGATATGTCTCCTCATGCACTAACTCATATAGGTCATTAATATGCTAAATAAGTTGTAGCCAATTGGCTCCCATGGTGACAGCTCCAAAAGCTTCATGAATAATCAATGGAGCACCTGGAGGCATGAAATTTTCATACAAAGAGTTTCTAGACTTTGCATTAAGCTCTGAGCAGGGACAGACAAGTGATAGACATGACTGGCACTTTGAGGAGTTTCAAAAATAAGAAGTGTTATTTTAAAAGAAAATAGCAATCTTATTTAAATAAGAATAAATCTAGAACTCCATTTCCTGGAGCATTTCTTAAAAAGGCACCTCAATGGTTCCCTTGCCATCTTCTGGACAGAAACGTGTTATAGATTTGGTGAGAGCGAGAGGGAATACTTCAGCTATTCTATATAACCTTCAATAAACACATCACAGAGCAGTAGGGATTCACCGACAGAATTAAACAGTGGCAACTTTAGGAAATTAATAAATTATTATTGTCTTCAGCTATTTTTTCTGAAAAAATTGATATGCCTGTAGAGTTTACGAGTAAAAGTTACGCAATCTGAGTACCACTGATGATTGTTATGAGCAGGGTCTCAGTTCACCCACTTAAAAGCGGGCATCTTTCTGACATTCTTTCCTCTTTAAGTACTAATGTATAATCTCACAGACCCTTTCAGACAACTTTGTTACTGAAACAAGCACACCATAGGCAGGACATAATTCACTCTTTGATTGAACTGATCAGAAAATTATTTAGGTCTTCCATAGGAGCTTGGACCATGGTAGGTATAGTCCTGCCTTATGATTTCCCCAAATCAGCTTGTGCCTCACATGTTCCCAGTGCTGGCAAAGAAGAAATCGGAGATGTTCTGTGCTGTCAGTAGCATGGATACAGAGATAGGTGTAAGAAATGAGGCAGCTCCAGTATTTCCCCTTCCATGTGGGGCTGTTGTGTGCAGTAGAGTCTTTTGAAGAAGTCTAGAGCTGGAGGAGTTGTGGGACCCTGCCCCTCCAAAGCTTTGCCCTGCTGTCCTGATCTCTGTTGTGAGTATTGATTTCTCATGGAGGTGCACTGGGAGAAACAAGGAACTTCAAGGTACCTCATCTCTGCTTTACATATTTCTCACACAGCTGCTGAGAAGACAGCACAGTCACTTCTTCTGGCACCACTATGGGCAGTTTTCCAATCACTTTCTACAGAACCTGCAAATTACATGTACTCCAGTCTTAGCTGTATTTGGTGTGTTTCAGATGAGAGCCTCAGCAAAATATTTGTACTCTTTGCCATCTATTCTGACATAGTGTGAGTCTTAGTCATCAATAAAAGAGCTGGAGTGGTCAAGCTGTGGAAACACCATGAGCACCACCATGAGCACCACCATGATACTCATGAGCAGAAAATTTTGCTCATGATGAAAATCTACAGATGTTGGAGTTAATCAGAACTGGCACAGCTAGTCCTGGCTGAATAACTTAGTAATCTTTGGTTTTCCATCTTGAACACTTCTATAAACAGAAAAAAAGGGAATGAAAATACTGCCAAAATGGCCCCACATAAGGGACCCTTACTTTGGATTAGTGAGGTCTGTCCTCACCAGAGTTGTATAAAAGTTTCTAGAACTTTTCTTTGTTGTCTGTTTTAACAGCGACATGCAGTAATGGTATAAGATCAGAGACTCAACTTACAGGGTTACTAGAAGGTAACATTACTGAGAGGTAACATGGGAAAACTCTAAAGGAGTTTCAACAGGTTTTCTCCCCACCGAAATTTAACTGAATGCACTACAGAGCTCTTGTGCATTTGTGTGCTCACACAGCAACAACTGTGCTGGCTTACCCAGGAATGCAGTGATAGGCAAAGGCTGATCAAACATTACAATAATTAAAAACAACAACAACAACAAAACAAACAAACAAAAACCCCAACAAACCATAAAAAGAGATACAAAAGAGAAAGAACAAGGTCTTTTTAAAAGGTATTGGCAGGTTTTTAACATTTTCTGAAGTAAAATAACTACTTTTATATATTGTAACTTTTTAGTATCATCCTGTTGATGAAAAACTTGCACTGTTCTCACTTTGTACAATGTTGTTCTAAACATGTGGCATTATATGCTCTGGCATACAGAAAAAATTCCCACATGAAAGTGCACACACAGCCACATGCACACACACCAAACTACCACAGAGCTTTCTCTTGAGAGCCCTTTTCCCCTCTTGAGTCTCTCCCTCATCCTGCCCCGGGGAGTCAGTGAGAGGCTGTGTGGGACTGAGCTGCCTACCAGGGTTTAACACCACCACTGCCATACCTCAGAACATCTGGAGTGCGTTGAAAAGCTCCTGACTCTGAAGACTGGTTCAATTTCTTTTCCTCCTGAGTTGCTGTCTCCAGTTTTCCAGAGATCAGTGTAGAGGAGGTAAACCTTAGAAAGATGTCTTCTCTCACATCTTCTTCCTTCAGATTTGTCTCTGTAAAATTTTCCTTTCTCCAATTTGCTTCCAGGATTCTCTGTGCCAGATTTATTAAACTTTGCAGCTTTGTAGCCACATCCAGAATATACAGTTTGGAATCCCATACTGTCTGTCTATTTAAGAAATTAAATGCCACACTATATGTAAATAGCTTTTCATTTGAAAATAAATGCAATTTATTATTTATTTATTATGATGTAACTCAGGCATGGCTTGTTAACTGCAATGTTAAGCCTTACAAACATATTACATGCAATAGCATCTATAAAGCATGCTCGTTTCTGTTTAAACTTAAACTCTACACTGTGTGAAAGAATCTTATACGAGATAATTACTAACTGGGATAAAAACTTGACTTTGACATTTTGAACATGCATCCTTCTAAATTCTGTTAGAGTAATTTGTAGTATCTAAGCAGCTATAAAACAGATTGGTGGCATCTCTTCTGACATATTTTATGTGTGCAAGTCCTCTGGGCTGTAAGAATAATGCTACTTCTTGTGCTGTTTTAATGCCTTCCTGGATCACAGCTGAAAACTTGCCCTCATCAAAAAGGGCAGAAATGCCGTTGAGTTTAGTTACACAGAATTTCTTCTTACATACTTGTAAAACCTGCTCTGATTGAGGGTTCAGTGGAAGTCTGAAGATAACTGTGTTGGTGATTAATTTGTCAATTTGATTGATATTTTAAAAATATAACTGAGTAGAAGAATTTTCTTCCACACAAGAACAGCAATATCTTCTCTGCTCTGCCAGGCTTGAGTCTTGGGATCACCTTGGATAACGCACTGGAAGGTGTAATTATTGTCTCACGCACTGGAACTGGGACTTGGCTGAATCTGCTCTCTGGCTTTGCAGCAGGATGAGGCCCAGCCATTCCCATCCAGAAGACACTCCAGCAAGTTCTCCAGCTGAAATAAGTTGAGGATCAAGACAGCAAATCAGTCTAGAAGTAAATAATATAGATCAGCAGAGGCACTGCTCTTGACCTTGACTAGGTCTGAGATTCATTTTCCCTGCTACAGATAAAACATTCCTTTATCTCTTTTAAAGCTTTGATTATTTCAGATAATAACATAGAAGAAGTAAAAAGTAGTCTCTGAAGTTTATTTGATGTAGAAATGATTTTTTATCCTGAGGGAAATTTACTGTGTCTACTGGGTTTCACTATCCTCATTGTTCCTCTCACATTACTATTAAGAAAGAAGTATAAGAAAAAAAAAAAAATTAAAAACCTATAAGGTTTGGTTGGTGGTTTTTTGGGTGTTGTTTGTTTGTTTGTTTGTTTGGACGTTTTGTTTGTTTGTTTGTTTGTTTTAATTTAATTTCAAAAAAATTCAGGGAAATCTCTCAGGAAATGAAACATTTCTGGCTGTCATGGAGGGCTCAGTCTGCAGTCCTTGTGTTCCATCATGAGGCTACTAAAAACTTGGAGAATTTTTCTACCCTTACATTGAAGACAAGAGCCTTTACATTGCTTACCATAGTGCAAATCTGGAGCTCTGGAGTTTCCTTGCATCCAGAAGTTTCAGAGCTTACTGTCCACTTCCTGCAGAAATCCCAGATCCATAGACATTTTCAATAATTACTCAGCTGATGTTGCAAGTTCTCCTAAGTATAAAATAGCCATATTTTGTATTATAGAAGGTAAAACGTTACAAAACTGGCAAAAAAGAGTGTTTTTCTCCCAAAGCAGCCCCAAGCCATCACAAACATCTTAGTTCACCCAGAAGTACTGATATATTTGACACGTTCCATTTTGATTAGAACCTTTTCTGGCTTGGAGCAGGTTTCCACTTTCAGCTAGCAGATTCATTGTTGCAGGTTTAATGCCTGCCAAGTACTGCATTTGAGGGGCTCACAAAGTAAATATTATATTTTTTCATTCCTTTGCACATAGTAAAATTTTTTTTCAGATGTCTCACAGACCCAACCCCACAAAGAACTGAAATTTCATTGAACTTTCCACTTTACTCTGGAAATATATGGGGAACTGAAGTAGGAATAGAATATTTGCTATTTTCAGATGGTCACTGTCAGATGTATTCATGCAATGTGTGTGTCAACAGATAAATTTCTTAGGTCCCCTGCAAATTAATAAAAGAAAAAGAAATATTTGAAGCGTCTAGTTGATTTGAACCACAATAGATGCATGCTTAAAGATGAGGTCAGTCACTCCTTAGTTCCTTTTTATTGTCTCAAAAGTGGCCAAAGTTGAACACTTAAAGTATAGATGCCTAACCCATAAACAGCTACATGTGGAGAGATCAATCCTCTTTGCAGTGTCCAGAACATCTTATTAATCAAAATTAGAGAAAAATCAGTGTGATGCAGATATGTGGATGATATATGTACATTATTTAGAAGGTGGTTTCAAAACATCATCTTTCTTAATTGCTTAGGTAATCATAGTAATACTATGTTTTATTGTGATCTTTTCAATGTAAATAATGGTGAAATAATATTTGAATTTATAAAAGCTATAGCAATTAAGTGGAGCAGAATTTTAAATTATAGAGGTAGATTTACAAAAAATGACAAGGATATCTAGAGCTTTGTCTCTGGCACTGGTTATTCCTGGATGTCATCTTATCCAATGGCATAAATACTGCTTTTATAACTGCCATGTAAAAAATCTTAGATATGCTTATCTAAGACTCGTGTCAGTTGCTTGTTTATCATCATTGACTATTACAGTAAATGCTATTTAAAATCTACTACTTCTGGAAAGCACTTAATCTTCTAAGCTTCAAAATCTAAATAATGTTCAATAAGAGGCATCAGAAATCCCAGCCCGGGTAGCAGCCTCTCTCAGAATCTGTTACTTGGTTTATTTGTTTGTTTGGTTTTTTTAACACCCGTATCTGAATCAGGAGGAAATGGCCTGGATCTGTGAAAAGACTCTGATTATGACACTGAAGTGGTTTGATTCAGTCTGGCAGTTTGTATGAAGAACATCAGCACATTGTAAGCTCCAGAAACCAAAGCAATCACAGCCTGCCATCTAATTTGACCCTCTGCATTTCAAGTGGTCTTTAGTGGTTATTCCCCTCCAAGACATGTGATAGTTCAGGAACATCCAGTTTTTCAGTACTGTAATTTCTGAACCTGATCCCTTCATCAGTAATTTTTGCTGCCTCTAAGCAGTAGACGCAGGTCTGCTGTGCGCAGGTCGGTTGTTTTGCAGTGGGGAAGTGGAGGCCACCACAAACCCTCTGCTGAAGGCCAGTTCAGTCAGCTGCCTTCAGACAGATGGCCCTTCCATTCCTTCACCATATCTTGAGGAAGACCAATGTGTCAACTTCCAATAGATTGTCGTGGTGTGTGGCCACAGCTGGAGGAGCCTCTTGAAGCAGTTCAGGTCCCAGGAGCTGTCTCCATGCAGGGCTGGAGATCTGCAGGCTGTGCTGGCATCCAGCAGGAGAGAGCAGCTCTGAAGTACTGGAGTACTTCATCCTTCAACCTGTTCTTAGCTGCCTTAACACTTTTTCATTATGTTCTGTGTTTCAATCAGTAATTTTTTACCTGTAAGAATAACCAGGGACATTGTATCAAAATGTTCAAATACTCATATATGTTCTTATCAAATTCTGTAGAATTTTCTGTCATCCTTCAGTGCACAATGACTCAATACCATATCTGTTGAATGTTCTCAAGACTCAGCTAAGAATTTAGGCCTTGGGAACCAGAGACTGAAAAGGATTTATTGCCACACCAAGCTTCTGCTGCCCAGATGATTTGCACCCCCTCAGGGTATTTCACATGGCCCTGACAGACAAGACCCCGTCAATAGAGGACACAGCAATGCAAAATTTTTGTGAATCCTCTGGAGTCTTCATCTTCTCTGTTCTGTATCATGCAGAGTGTGGTGTCACCACAGCCTCTTTTTCACCTGTTTGTCCCTCGTGACTCTCTTATCTCTGAATGTGTACATACCAGCCATGCATGTAGTTCTTGGTTAGAAGGGGAGTATATTCCACTTTTTCGTGTGGCATGCATGTAGTGAGCCTGTTCTCAGCTGAAGATGGGGGATGGTATGGGTGAATAGCCCCCATTTGTGCAGAGGATGTCCATGCTCACATTGGTACCTGTTCTGGTAATTACTGAAGCAGCCTGGCCAAATATGCTAAAGGAAGGTATCATTTCCAGAAATATTTTAGCTCCAGTTCTTAGCTGACCTGAGAGTTTTACAGGCTTTTAGGATTTAGCAATATTTGATGGGTTTCTCACATTTGCAGTAAAGGTCACTTTTGTTTTACAAAGATGACCACTTTGTCAAATTGCTAAATCACAGTGGTGTAAGAGATACTCACCAGAAATTTTCAGCATGAGGAACACAATGTGTTTCCCCTCAGCTGTGTTTTTCTCAGACACAACTAAATTCTGCTCTGACATTCACTCCTCCCTCACCCTGCTCCTTTCCTACGAAACAACCTGCTGGAGTTTACCATTTTGTGCACTTGACGAGAACTGTCAAACAATCCTAAAATAGGCATTATTATCAACAGCCATTATATCCAAAGCAGCTTACTCCAGTAATGAATAAATATCCATTCTCCTTCCACCCACAGATACACATCTGTCATTAGTGACAATCACAAACCATGCAACACATTTCCGTGGGCAGGACCTTAATTATTTCCCTCAGTTTCCCTTTGCATCTCCTTAGAATGCTTGCCAGTTTAATTAGTTATGGCTGATTTGGAAGTGTGCTGACTTGGAAGGAAAGAGGATGTTAAAGGGTCTTTTAAGAGATCAGGCTCACTGCAGGTGTAGAGTTAAAATTAATGGCATCTGCGCTGAGGTGTGCAGTAGCTGCGACAGCTGTGACAGATGTAGTGCAGCTGCAGATTGCACAGCAGTGCAGTCACCCTGTGTCACATGTCCAGGGTGTGTGTCATCCTCAGCAGCTTTATCTGTGCAGAGAAAAATGCCTGATGTTAAGCCTGTCCTAGCAGTTGCTTAAAACCAACAGGATTGAGAACCACCCCTAAGATAATACAGTTTTCTAGCAAGGCCTAATTGCATTACAAGGAAGAAAAAAAAACCCACAGAATATCTTTATATTGAGAAGTTTCCTTGAACTTGTCTGAGCACAGTGACTAGTGATTTTCTGGCCTGGCAAAGGATATTTTCTCTGGAGCTCATTACGAAACAGGGCTGGGTCAGCAGCAAAGATGTGGCTTTATGTAAAGGCTTGAAAGAAGGGAAGGCAGAGGGGTTGCAAGCCAGCTCAAGAAAGACACTGAGTGCTAAGGGGAAGAAGAAGCTGCAGAGACAGTTGCAAAAGAATTTATCACATAAAAATATGTGAGATGCTACACAGAGTGTGTGTATGTAATATTCATAAGATCATCTTTTAGATGCACCCTTCCTCTAGATTTTGAAGCTGTCTGAAATCTGCCAAGTTTCAAACCACTTAAATATAATAAAGCCTGCACTGATTATATCATGATTGCTGACATTTGGTGTCTGTCAGTCTGAAATAACTTTCCTCCTTGCTACGATTTCCTCTAAGAAGCAAAGCAGAGTCATTGATTTTCTGCAAACAACTCCTGCCTGAATGTCCTGGTGGTTTATTTCTGAGGTCAAACCCTATTGCTCAAAAGCTCTTCTTTTCTTCCCACATTTGTTTGTCTGGTACTTCTGTGTCTGATGCTCTTGACTGAAAACTGCAGTGCTACCTGTGTATAAAAGAATTTTATTAAAAATCTTAAAAAGATCCTATTAATATTTTATTAGCATTTCTTTTTTTTTTTCCTGAGACTGAATGACAGCTTACCCAAGATAGCTGATTTTAATTATTTTTTTCAACCTGTATTCCTCTTGTCACTGTCTCCTCCAGCATCAATCCAGTCAGATGTTTTTCTTTATTATTACCATAAGGATTCAACAGCCTATAATTACTCTAAAGAATTTCTTATCTTTTATTTCTGAAGCATAGATTTTTCTCTTCTTTTCATTTTCTTTTTTAAATATATTTTGGTAAGATGTGTAATTAACCTTGCAGCTGTTGATAGTCTGCTAGAGTCTATAACTATTACACTTCATGTAGCTTCTTTCTGTCCCCCCACCCTTTTCCTGTGTGACTGCAGGTGAAGGGCTGGTTGCAATAATGAAATTCCTGTCTTCAAAGCAGTGAACAAAATGTATACAAAAATTTATTTTTTGAACTGCTTTGAAAAATCCATTTTTAATATTAAAATAATTAAAATACTGTTTTTAATAGCACACAGTGCACATTTCCAGACATTTCCAGCCTGCAGTTTCCCTGCATTTGCCAAGGATGGGAGATGCAGAGGAGATGGCTGCATGGTGGTGTCTGTGTGGCAGCCTCGGTTCCTCAAGAAGAGGAACCCTCCACCAAAATTTTGTATGGTAGGGGACCATGCTTGTACTGACATCGATCAAATGTAAATAATTGCACAGATTACACGATACTCTGCTTTCACTGGAAATGGCTCTGCCTCCTACTCAAGAGATGGAATTACAAGAAACAGTAAAGAAACTGTTTCAGACTTGTGATGAAAAATACATAAGGTTATTCTCAAGATACATTGCCTTGTCATTAAATAAAAGTCTTCTTTCAGGATACTGCATTTCTGAGAATTATGATTTGTAACTAGAGTAAATTCAGATGCAATGTTTCCATGATAATTGTCCCTTCTTATATTTTTTCAGAGACACACTTGTCTTGGGCAGACTGATTGACATCACAGTGCTTGCAACACCTCCAAAAGATTTATTTTTTGAAAACAAGTAAACCACACCCAAAGAGAGCATGTTATAAACAAATTTAGTGAAGGCATTGTTTCAGCATTTTAAGACTTCAATTTAATCTTTTCCAAGTCCTTCAGTGATGGACAAGGTAGGAAGAAGTTGTTATAGATAGACTTCTAGTGTCAGTACTCTCCTTGAAGTCTTCTACAATGACCTCCAACATGACATGCAGATGCCACCTAATTTATGAGTCAAAGATCACTCAGACCTTTTAAAATCTCAAGTGTGAATTCCTAAAAAAAGATTATGGATTTTGAATTCATGCATGTCATGAATTTTATGATGTGCCACACAATACAAGGACGGAACTGAAAGTCCATTTTTAATTTCTCCTTGTGTTATATACAAAGACTATGATTGCTTCTCAAGGTTTAGAGCTTATGATAAAAATGTACATAATATAAAAGACATTTTTAAAAACAGTTGTCACATTACTGGTATGCTAACCTAATTCTTTATTTGTTTCACCAGTTTGGTTTCAATATCCTTTAAGGGTTCTTGATAAGGAAAATCAGAACTGGGGGAAACTAGAGCAAGGGACTGAAGTCACCTTAGCTACCTTTAGCTGTTTCTATATAGTGGAAGGTGGTATCTTGAGTTCACCTGTGGCTGTGCAAGAAATGTTTTTTAAGTTCTAGTTATGAATGTAGTAGAGTTTTTTATATTGTAAGTTTTAGTATAGTAGATACCTTGAAAGGGCCCCTTGTCTCAGAGTGGATTCTTATCATAGTTTGGTAAGAGTTTCTAAGACAACTAGAGTCTCTGCCTGGAGACTCTTCTCTATTGGTCTTTTCTTGTTACATCCCTGTTTCATGTATGATTTTTTCCCTTTGTCCATCACGGAATTCTTATCTTCAAGGTCCAGGAGCTTCGGCCCCTGGTTGGCAAAACCCCGAGAGACCACTCCCAGATCTATTTGGGATTTGTTAGTGTTTATGTAATCTAGCTGGCATGTATCGTTTTAATTGTTTTATTGGTTTAAACACTTTGTACCCACCCCTTTGAATTATTGTACAAAAACGCCCTGCAGCTCCAAGTCCAGGGTCTTTCGGAGGCACTTACCTGAGGCTGGGGGACCCCCTGACCCCCCCACCAAATAAAGCCTCTTTTCTCAAAGCCTCTGGGAGTCCCCTCTTTTGACACAGCCATGACAGTGTGAGCCAAACTGCCTGTGAGCCAAGACCCCACAAACGAATTTTGTTGATGCGTATCTAAAAGCTGCCGGGGAGCCCAGACTGAACACCGAGCTGGGCCAGAACCAGATACGCAACGTTGCAGCACCCAGCGCCGTGGGGCTGCGACGCAACATTCACCCTACTGCTGGTGAGGAGGAAAGGGCCCTTTTAAGGGGCAGTTCATCCTGTCCTAAGATAGGTACCCAAAAGTGATGAGAAAGTTTGTTTTCTACAAGGTTTCATGTGTGCACCTTGTATAAGAAGCACAGATTAAACACTTTTCAGCAGGCAATTTTACATGTGGTGAACCTTTCCCATGCAAATAAGTGAGAGGCAGTGTTGAAATTCAGCTGGACTGTTTGTGCCCAAGTACTTATGTCACTGATATTTATATATTCCTGAGGCAAAAATAGACATAGAAATCTCTCACTGAACATCTGTGAAGTCCTTTGAAAAGTGTCCTAAACAGAAAAAAAGGCAAAAATAACCAAATGTTGCAAAAAAGTTCTTTTATAATTATAAAAAGCACACAGAGCAAAATCCAAGAGCTCTGTTTTAAACACAGCAGCTCTCTGAGCATCATTTGCTGCACTCAGCAGTTTGTTTCAATGTACATAGTCTTTGGGACTATAAAATAAAAGAGTAATATGAAAAATCCCTTCATATGTTACTTTTCAATGTGTGTCAGGCAGCAAATTCATTAGTCTGGTTCTTCCTTACTGTATCCTAGGAAACATGAGTCAGTCAGAAGTCTAACTGTGTTCAGGATCACAATAACCTGCAGTAGAGATAAAAATTTCTTCTACCTCAGTACAGACATAAGCCTACGCTACACTTCATTACATGTTGCTGCTCTACTAACAAATTTATCTTCTCTCTCCCTCTTGTTTGGTTTCTCTCCATAGATCTTATCAAATTCCAGGACGTGCTGTGGCAGTCAAACATTTGAATTCTCTCCTTGAGGCAGGACTCATACTGGGTGTGAAACTACGATGTTCAGTCATTGCATTTTCTGGTATCAGGCAACTCTCCAATCTGTAGCAATGGCATGTAGTGAACAGTGTCCTTGAAACTAAAGGACCTTGTTCTTGTCAGCTAACAAGAATTAACCTCTTAAAGAAAAATGAAACAAGATGAGGAATTCCAAATGGCAGCTGGCATGTATTTATGTATTGCCAGATTCCGTCCACATTACCCTGGTTATTAATCTAGGTAACTCTGGCTCTCCTCTCTCAAACTGTTATCTGTCAGAAAAAAAACCCACTTTTTCTAATTCAGGCAAGCTTCTTTTCTTTGTGCTGAAAAACCTTTTCTGCTAGTGTTAAGAACAGCTGACATCACTGAAAAAAATTGTCACAACTAATAGTTTTGGCATTGTCAAAAAACAGGTTGACTGTGTCAATGAAATTATCAGGTAGCAGGTTGAAAATAAACCTAAGGAAGTACCTTTTCTAAGAGTATAATTAAATTACAGAACTCATTGACAGAGGTGGTAAAAGCTCATAGAATAAATGCTTTTAAGAAGAAACTGGCCATGTTTATGATGGAGGACAGTTTCACAGGTGGCTACTGAATGCAAGAGCCAGATTTGAACTTTCCCTGAGCACTACTGACAACAGCTAACAGCAGCTTTCTTGGAGTGGGTGGGTTCTAGCTCTGGCTCAGCATTGTCAGTCCCATTTTCTTGAATTTGCTTAGTGTTTGATGAAATATGGCTATCCTGAGATACTCTTTTCCATCTATTTTTTTCCAGACAGACCTTTAGTGGGTCTAAATCTTTCAAGAAAGAACACCATATGTACCATATGTATCAGCTTTGTTCTAATCCACCAGTTTCCCTTTTTTCTTTTTGGTAATTTTACAGTCCATTCATTGAAGTCTTTACATACAAGCTCTAGACTAGACCAATTAAAAAAATTATTTGCTAAGTATATCAATAAATATATAAACAATACTTTGAGGTCTAATGTTTTGAAGGAAGATACATCTCCTTTATTTACCAAGATTACAGAAAATATATTAATATTAATTAAAATTTTTAAAAAATCAAAGTTTGTACTCATACAGTGCTAAGTTTCAAAGAATCAGAGATGGAAAACCAATTAAGTTCTTGGCTTCAAGGCAGGCTCAATGTAGTCTCCTTGATGTTCATTTTCCATTGTTTCAACCATTTCTACTGGCAAACTGCTTTGCATGCAGAAAATGAAATATGAAAGAAAAAAAAATAGGTGCTTGAGTCTGTCATTACACAGATATTACAAGATGAGTTTTTAGTGGTTTTAGAAATACTGGGTTTATCTTATTTGGCGGGAGAATTCTTTGGAAAATCTGAAGAATGGATGGAGACTAAAACAGCTCAGTCTGCTGAGCCAAGAATTTAATTTTCTTGACTCCAACATTCAGAGCCATAAGGAGATACAGCACACTTTCTGAAAAAACACCACTTTCCAATTTTGTCATCACCAGAACCCCAATGAAAATAAAATGTACAATAATTACCTACTGATTATAATACTGACCCACTACAATAAAATATTCCTCTATGTGGCTTTTGTAAATAGGTGTCATTACACAGTTTGATAATTCCTAACTATTTCAGGTTTTCTTTTAGAAGGAAGCACTAAATAAACAGTACAGCTCCCAAGACAGATATATATATATCTTATATATTATCATTACTAATATTATTGTTAACCATAAAAGCCCAGAGTCCCATTTTTTTGGATTTCTAATCCATCTCTGGAAAGAAAAAAAAAAAAATCATATATTTTCTTTCCTAAAGCTAATCCGAAGTGGTGTGAAATGCAAAAATTTGAGTCAGGCAGAGTCCATAAAATAAAGGTGAGTTTTCAAGGTGGTGGAGAACGACTGCAGCAAAAATAAAATCCTGTAGTTACATACATTAATTTCACACGTGACTTGATGGTTCAAATAATATAAGTTTTTTTGTTTTATTTTGGCTTTTTTGTGGGGTTTTTGTGTGTTTTAAAAAATAAGTATATGTTTCTTGTCTCTAGGGGTTGCTGTGCTTTAGTGCATGGGTGAGCCTGGGGAAGTCACAGCAGATGCAATGAGTTCTCGGGGAATCCAAACTGAGCAAGAGACTTCTGGATTAGATCTATGATTAGATCTTTTCTTTAAAATAAAGCTACATTTGTGCAGTTTCACTCATCCATCTGGATAGCTTGAAAATAACTGCTTCTGCTTCTAAGTGTCTTGTTATAACTCTAAGTGTCTCAGAACTACCACTCTATTTTAAGCTTCCTTTAAAAATTAATTTGGTGTTCATTAAAGTCGTCTTCCTCACAGCCTCCTTAGTGAAATGTTATTGTCTGGTTGCTTTTGGAAAGTCAAGGATCATGACAGAGCTCTTACCCTACTTTCTGGAATTTCAGCCATTTTACCTAAGTGAGAAATGAAATAGATCATCTATAGATCATCTGTCACAGTGGGTTTTTTGTTTTGTTTTTGGTTTTGGTTTTTTTGTGGTTTTTTTTTTTTTTTTTTTTTTTATTGTTTTATTTTTATTTTTTCTATTCTTGCTGATATAGGACAATAAACTCTGGTTTTATACACTTAGATTGACATCCACGATGTCTTGCAAGAAAATAATTATTCTGATTTTATCGTGGCTTAAACAAACCCAGAATATGGAAAGGTAGATATTATTTTTGTTTATATTTGTTTTTCACAAGTTGACATGGGTTCCAGTCACATGTCCTTTACTGTTTTATTATTATTGTCCAGTCACATGATTTTCATATTTTAAGTTTATCATACTATTCCTGCAAAATGATAGTTTTTCTTCTTGTCTCTTTTGCCAGTGTCAGAGCAGTTCCATCAATATGTTCTCCATGCCAGGGAGAAATTTCTTACCATCAGAACTAAACACATGAGAAAATAAAGGGACATTTGACCAGATATTATTTCAGGGAATAGATAGATAGAAGGACTTCACACATCCTATGTTTTACTTTACTGAGTCACAGTGATTTTCACTCCTTTTCAACTAAACATTTTGGTTTTTAGCATGAATCCTGAAAACCAAATGTAAGCTTTCTAATGACATCCTTTTTTTTTTTTTCTTTTTTTTTTTTTTTTTCTTGGTTAACTCTCACATCTCTCAAGGAACTACTCCCAGACTGTTGGCAGACCACACATCAAAAATTTCTTTTCTGTAAGAAAGATAAGCTTCTTCATTTTGTTGTTGATTGAGAATTTCATTTTTTTAATCTTAAATCATCCTCTAGTGCCTTTTTCCACATGCTTAGTGTTTAAATGGAACCCTCTCTTGGCTTCACAGACACTTCCACTTGTGCCAATACTCATTTGAAAATGATAAGGTTCCCACAAACTCCTTTTTACAGGAGTGCTGGTGCATGACATGGCAAGGCCAGAAAATTCATGCTCCCTGCTTTGGATTGGAAAGCAGAAAGGGACAAAGCCAAAGGGGAATGGGGTTGGGAGAGCTGTAACTTGCTTAGTTTGAACACTTCAGCTGGACTCCTTAATGACACACTCACAGTTCATCCCCAGGCTCTTTCAGTCCTTCTTACATTTTCTCAGTAGAGCAATAGTGACAGCAGTCTTTTTTTTTAATGTGGATCTTTGCCCACTCAGTGCTTGACTGAAGTGCTTAATATTTTTCATCTGAAGGTCTTGCATCTATACTTTTAGTGGTTTGGGGATCCCAGTTAATTCCTCTCTTTTCTTTTCCTTTTCTCCCAAGAAGCCATCAAAAGATAAAAATCCCAAACCCAAACAACTGAGAGAAGGAAAAAAATTGCACTCTAAACATGTGTTGCACATGATAGTAACAGCTGCAGTCCTGTTGACAATATAATACCACTGCAATCTCCAGGATATAACTCAGATACTGAATTTCAGACTGCAGAGGAATGGAGCTTGAGGATCCTTGAAAAGGAATTATGTTTGGAAGGAAAAAGAAAGATTAAGTAAAACAGAGGAAGTATGCTGGTGGTCCAGTGCAGAAACCCCAAATAAAAATTCTTAAAAAAGAGAAAAGTTAGTCCACCCACAATAAACACATTTAGCGGATATGTACATTTTCCCCACTATACTCTTCAGTTTCAGGATTTGTTTGTTTTCAGTGCTATTAGGGACTAAAGCACATGGTGAAGGCTGCTGCTTTTGTATTGATATGATATCAACAAGAGATGAACACATGCTAATGGAACAATGTCAGGAATAAAAATAATATCAATGATGAAAGAGAAGGATACTGAGAAAAAGACCCTTCTTTTCCATTCCTCTTCGTTTACAATGAGCAAATGTCAACATCAGTTATGAGGCCACTTTTAATTGATTTAATTGATTTAAAATTTAATTAATTTTAACTTTTAACTTTAATCCTTTTTTTCTTCTTTAATTAAGTGATGTTTGCCTTCAGAAAGAATTGATTTCAAAACATGCTTACTGCAGGAAAGAAAAACCATAGTTTCTACTATAAATGAAAACTTCTACTTTACCAGTAATTCATCCCCTTGAGAAAAAAAAAAATAAATTAAAACAATTTGTTTACAGTATGATATCTGCTTCTTCACTTTTCCTAAACCCGTTAATTTTATGGCATAAACAGTCTTTTGGGAAGATAAGAAACTTTGTATTAACTCCTTGTCCCTGGCAATGTCTGCTGTGTTCAGTCTCCTTGTTACCCTCACAGAATGGCAGAGCCCTGTCTGGGAGCAATGCCTGGGTCCCCACTGCTGAGCAAGGACCAGCTGAAGGCTCCCTATGTTCCCTGACTCCGGACACAATCCCCCAGGGCTGATGCACAGGGCCAAGGGAAAAGTTCACATGCGGTCTATTCCCCATAGAGCCCTTTAAGCAGCACCTCCTTGTTCTGTGTGCTGTGGTTTTCTGTGTGTGATGGTTTAAGGCCAATTTGGGAGGAGAATTCCGAGGGAAAACCCTTCCCCCCACCCCCCTCCCCTCTCCCAGCCGGTTCAGAAGAAAACTCGTCAGAGAGAGAAAGTGAAAAGAAACCTGTTTATTAAACCAGCAAAACACTCCCCCAGCACAATAGATCGAACAATACCAGATGATGAGTTATGGAAAGCAAAGTCCCTTTTATAGATGGTTTCTCCTCTCGGTTCCTTTCAGCAGTGGTGGATGTTGCTGCGAAGGGTAGCTCCCAGCGGGTCCAGGTGTCGGCTCCCCCGGCGGCCCCCGCCGGGTCCTCGGTGTGGGGGAGGTTTGAACCGTTCCAAAAAAACAGGTGGAAAAAAGGGAAAAAAGAAAAGGAGGGAAAAAAAGAAACAAAAAAAATTGCAAAGCTTTTCAGCCCTAACTAAGCTAAACTAGCTACAGCAAAGCAAAGCGAAAGTGAGTGCTGCAAGGAAAAAAAAAACAAACCTGCATCTCCGCGCCAGTGACTCACATTCTCAAGGCCAGTCTGTGCAATTCCTGAAAACAAACTTTGCACTTTCTCCCCGTTACTCTCAGATCCAACATAAACCAAACAGACGATTGGAGATACAGTGTAGCATCAACCCAGGACACTGTACAAGGTTTGATGACAGCCCTATCACCTGCTCTTCACAGACTGGCCTGACCTCTCCTGCAGGCAGTTTCCATTTGCTTACCAAAGGAGAGACAGAGATTCCAAAATTCTTTGCTCAGCATTCCTACAAGGCAGATGCAAGCACATCTGATGGGATTTGTATCAGCCTAAATCTGAACTCTTGCAGAGTAATGAGATCATAGCAGAAGGCTCTTGTTAGAGCTGTGGGGAGAAGCAACCAGTTGTAGAGCATCAACTCATTTAACCTGTTTTGGTGTCTTGTTTAGGACTAAGTGAATCACACCATGGAAACAATATGCCCTGAAGGTACTGTAGGAAGGTTTGTCAGTCACTAACATCAACGTTGTAGGTTTTGTCATTGGCCAAATGGTTCTATGCAAGAAGCCAGGCTTCAGGAGCAACCCAGAATTTGTTTCTTCAGCAAATGGAGGTGTAGCCATATCCAGAGATTAACCTCCCAGTTTAAACAACAGAAGAAAAAACACAGGCAGAGGTGGGTTTAGTAATGTAGTGTCTCTGTGTGGGGTAACTGCTGACCCATCAGTGAGGATAGTCTTTACATAGCAAGTGACAACAGGATCCAGAATGCTTCCAGGCAAGAAAGCAAGTGACTGATATTCACCAGCACTCATGAAAATACTCAAACAAGATTGTATGTGACAGAAAATCAGGACCTCAGAGTTAAGCACTAAGTTCATTCAGATATCACTGACTGTCAGATTACCCTATATTTGAAAGCACTTTTTGTATGTCATTACACATACCTCTGCCTCACTGCTCATTTAAGTTCCATGGAACAATCAAAAGTGAGAAAGAGGATAAAAGGAAGAATTCACTGGAGGTTTCCACTTTTCCAAGTTAATTTGCTTCTAACACAAGAGTTCTAGAGCAAGAAAGGAACACCTAAAGATACCTACAGCATCAGTCCTGCAGAAGTGTTTGAACAAAGCCTGTCATATTTCACACAGAAATGGACTTTCAACATCCACATCACCTGTCCCTACATTTTAACTGAAGGACAGGTGTGGACAGCTGAATTGGGCTAATTGTCAACCTGTTATACAAAACTTCTTTTGGGTGATATTGGCCTGTCCTTTTTTTTAAAGATGGGCAATGCTAACGGTAACCATGCTGACTCTGAAACCAGTCCCAAAAAATTTGATCAGTGCTTGGAGATATGGTACAGAGGAAAAACAAGTTTATTTTAAAAAATTGTGTTGTTGTGGGTTTTTGTTTTTTTTTTTCTTCTTTTGTTTTTCCTCATTTTTCACTCTCCACTATTCTCCTTTTCCACCTGCTCCAGACAATGGTGGTGAATGTTCTTACTGAAACACACTTTCTGCTCTCTTGGCCCACTTAGACCCGACACATACTTCTTTTTACATCTCAGCATGGTCAAGCAACCCAGTCAGTCATAATAAACTAAATTATTCTCTTAATCCTCAGAACTGTCAGATATTTGAAGCTGTGTAGCCTCCTTTTGTGTATGCCACTCATATAAATGGATGATTTAAAAAAATATAAATGGATAGCAAGTGTAAGTAAAAATAATAATTATGTAAGAAATAATAATAAAACAAACTTGCTCTTATTATTTCATGCTACTTTGACCTCCAGTCAATATTACCAATCAGTGTTTATTTTGATTGGTAATCTAAGCTTGGATAGAATAGACTGCAAAAGATTGCTAAAACATAGTAAATTCAAACATAAACAGCTGGGAAAATGCTCAGGCAAACTTAAGCTTGTCTTTTAGGGAAGAAGCTTTAAAAGATTAAACTTTCTGAGTCTAATAATGTTAATTACTTCTCGAATTATATTTTCTTTTTCCCCCGCTTGTTTTCCTTTTTTTCTCTTTTCCTTTTTCTCTTAAAATTTTCTCCCCCAGAACAGTTAAGTTGCAAATTTAATGTTTTTAGTCAGCTTCTGGAAGTCAGTATCAGAACATTATTTACGTCTTGAAGCCAAGATGTGTCTGGAGAATTTCAATCACGTCACTTTTATGACTTTCTACAAACCAAATGCTGAGAAGTCTACTGTGGCATTTTTCTACAACGCCAAGTAGGAAGTAGATGAGAGGAAAAAAAAGCAGAAAAATAGAGAGAAACTTTGCACTGTAGATGCATGTTTCATTTTTCAGTATTAATAATTCCTCAGTGCATCTGTATTAACATGATATTGTTGCTGCAAATTTGATTTAGAATAGCTTTATATATAAGCTATGCTCTGATACTGAATTTTATTTCACAGAATCCATGCTTAATCTGCCCTTAATGAAAAAGAAATGTTAGCAAAAAGATAGTAAGATATATAAGCTATTCTTTACAGCTGTGGATGATGTTTCATGCCCCAAACACAGTAGAAAGGAGAACAAAAATTTGTGTATAATTTAAGCAAGCATGGAATCTGAACTAGAAGAAATGGTCTCAAAAATTTAATTTAAGAGGGAAAGTTGACAGTATCATGTTGATGGATGTAAGGGATACAGCAAAAATGCTATTAAGTTGTTGGTTAACATAAAGTGATAATTCTAACATGAGGAATTTAATAATCAACGTAGCAGACCTGTGCCACAGCCACCTATCATCATTTACATTATTTGAGTGAAAATAATGGCTAACAAATAAGTCAGGCAGAGACAATGGTTTGAGAATGTCCAGGTGCTTTGCAATTCCTAAAGAACTTCCACCCTATATTTTATTAAAGTGGTATGGCCTGCTAATGGAAAGAAGATAAAGTTAAAAACAACATTTGCTTCTGAAGTAATCCTTCCAGTCTCATTAAAGTCAATGGAACTGCATGAAGCAATGAAAAGCAAAATTTGTCTTTATATATTCCTCCAGGAACAACCTATCCAGCAGCAGAAATGAAGTCTCAGCAGACATTAAAGTTGTATGTCTTTTCCCGGTAGGGTCTGATTGGATGGATTCAAATTAAATCTTGCTGCTTCTATTTTTTGCTGTTAAGCTGTTTGACTTTGAGGTAATTGATAAGCCTGTCTGACTACTGATATATTGCAAATGGCAGCGATATCTCATAATGGGCTATCTTTTTTCTAAAAGACTGATAAAAATTAATCACTGTAAGTGGATGTGGGTAAAGGTTAGAACAACTACAATCACAGTGTGTCTTAACAACAATAAGTATAGAATCACAGTCCATAGAATCCTGGTCCTGCACAGCACCATCCCTAAGGGTCACACCCTGTGCCTGAGATCATTGTCCAAAAGCTTCTTGAGCTCTGTCAGGCTGGTGCTGTCACCACTGTCCTGGGGAGCCTGTTCCAGGGGAAGAACCTTTCCCTGATACCCAGCCTAAACCTCCCTGACACAACTTCAGGCCATTCCTTATCACTGGTCACCACAGAGAAGAGATCAGTGCCTGCCCCTCCTCTTCCCCTCACAGTGAGATCTCCTCTCAGTCTCCTCCAGGCTGAACAGACCAAGAGACCTCAGTCACTCCTCAGCTTCTCCTCAAGCCCTTCACCATCTTCTTGCCCTCCTTTGGACACTCTGCAATAATTTAATGACTTTTGTATTTGTATATTGTGGCACCCAAAATTGCCCCCAGCACTCGAGGTGAGGCTGCCCCAGGCAGAGCAGAGCAGGACAATCCCCTCCCTTGCCTGGCTGGCCATGCTGGGCCTGATGCCCCCAGGACAGGGTTGGCCCTCCTGGCAGTCAGGGCACTGCTGGCTCATGTTCAACTTGCCACCAGCCAGGCACCATCTCCCTTTCCATGGCACTGCTTTCCAGCCTCTCATTCCCCAGCCTGTCCGTATGTCCAAGGTCTTGTCCCAAGGGCAGAATCCAGCACTTGCCTTTATTAACTTCATGTGCTTGGTGATTGCCCAACCCTCTAATTTATTGGGGTGTCTCTGCAGAGTCTCTCTGCCTTGATAATTTGTATCTTCAGCCAAAACATTGCACAAACATGAATAAGTCAACCATTGCAGTCATGTTCAATTGTGCTTGTCTTTTTTATAGTTGAGAAAAGCAGAATACAAACAAGACATATATTATGCTCAGCATTGCAGCACCCAAGGAAGGACATGTAGTGATCGAATAAGGGCTTCAAACTGAAAAAGGATAGGCTTAAATACAAGGAAGAAATTCTTTACTGTGAGAGTGATAAGGCTAGAACTGCCTAGAGAAGATGAGGATGCCCCATTCCTGGAAGTGTTCAAGGCCAGGCTGGATGGGTCTTTGAGCAACCTGGTCTAGTGAGAGGTATCTTTACTACATCAGGAGGGCAGGAATTAGGTCCCTTCCAAACCAAATCAAATAATTTTATAAGTGTTTCCACTGTTTCTAGATAAAAAGTTCTGATATTGTTCACGCCCATGCTACAACAATGCCTTTCAGTTTGGATTTTCTGCAAGTTCATCTGGAGCAGGGAAGAGTGTATGCAGCTGCACCCCTGGTCCTTTCTACCTTTCTGTGTAGGTGCTTGACAGGCACAAGGTAGATTAGCAACATTACTGTCCTTTAACTTTGTTGTCTAATCTTAAGCCTATAGATTTATTAACTTTCTGATTTATGACTCACTATGAAGTTCTGCCCTCAGGTACATGAAAACTATGATGCTGGCAAACAGCTCATTTAATGCCTAGGTTGTATCAAAGTCTTTCCTGTCTGTGTTGCCTGGGAGGAGTCACATGGGATTGCCAAGTAAATATCCAATTCAGGTACCCATAAATAAAGTTATAGTTTTGTTGTTGAAAGCAGGAATGAAACTCCTGGGAGGCAGGTGGTGGAAAACAGTGCAACATCCTGTGTGCGTCAAAGTGCTGATTCTCTTGGTAATTTTACAGATACGTCTGAAGGTGAGATCCTGACCCTGGCTCTGTTGATTACTACCCAGAAGCATGGCCACCATCATCCCAACAAATTCTTCTGGAGGATGTATGCCACAAGATACATGATCATGCAAGCTCATTGACATACATCTCAGCTGCCAGAACACAAACTGTGCAGAGAGGATGCATGTCACCTCTTCATTTCAAGAGAAGCAGAAGGGAATGGACTGACACTTGGTGTTTGTAGTCCATGATCTTCCTGTCCTGTGAGTTTTTTCTGCATCTTGACTAGGAAGTTACAGGAGACAACAACCTTCCTTATGATGAGTCCATCTTTCCCCTGTCCTTACTTTCCCAAAAGTTCTCTTGATCCACTGCTATGCCCAAATATGATACTGTCTCTTTATCCCAAAGATCAATTTTGCCATAATGCAGCCTTGAACAGAGAAGGTAGAAGCATGTGCACCTTTTTTCCCTTCCTTTCTGTCAACAAGGTGCCTCTTCAGCACACTGAGGAGCAGAAGGCCTTTCTTTAAATTAGGGTCAGGCTGATCACATATATATTTCTACATTAGAGTGGTTTCTCACTTAAATTATCTCATATACATCTATTTTAAAATATATTCTTTCTGATGATAAACTGGTTCTCTATATGCCCATCAGAGGTTGTGGTCCTTGGATATTTTTCTCTCTCACAGACACGGTATGAAGGACACAAACTGTCTTATTGTCTCATATTTAGGTAGCAAAATTATTGGAGGGTTAACAATTGCTGGAAGTTTCTGGCTATTCACATAAGGAATTTAATTGTTTGGCCTTAGAGGAACTTTTCATATTGCTTGCTTGACTCAGTTATAACACGACAGATATTATAGATGAGAAAGATCCATTTATAAGTCTCACAAAAGTAATGGATGCTTTAAAGAGATATCATTGTTTATTGTACACATGGGTGAGGGGAGATGTGAATTCATGTATTTATTTTTTTAATAGCTGTGAGAATTGGGAGAATGAATTTACAGTTTATGTATATGGTATTTTATAGTAGGGAAATATGGGAGGAAGACACAGGAGAAGCATAATTAATATTTCTGCATTTTACATGGAAGAGGAGCTGGAGAGTAAGGAACTTTATCAGCATTTTAGCCTTTGTGAGGAATATTTCAGAAGGGCATTTTTATATTTTACACATCGTATTTGTCTACATTGTGTTTAGCAGCTGTTTTGATGGCCATGAGGGTTCAAGAAATGTGCTTCTGGTTATGCTTTCCTAGCCATGTGCAAAAATTTGACTTTAGCACTGAGGAGCACTAAAGAAAGCCTTTCAGCATGTGTGGCCTGAAGTGCCTTAATACACAATGTGCCAGCATGGAATGCATACATGGGACACACAAACTGTGGGACACAAATGTAGAAATTATGAGACCTGTGAAGGCTTACATACAGAGAGACAGAAAAAAAATAATAATAAAAAAAAAATGCTGTGCTATAGCCATCAAACAAAGACTTGAATACCCCACATGAAGAAAGACAGTCTGTTCCAGAAGGTAAAGTCATTGAGCAGGACACATATGAGATGCTCTGACAGCACTGGGGGCCAGGGATTCCCTCCTGGTATGATAGTGAAGGTATATCCTAAATAACTTCTAGGTTTTCATGTTACGGGTGTATGAAATGACTTTTATAAGTCTGTGTCTCAGGGATTCAGTCATCATCACACAAAGGTCCTTGAGAGCTCCAGACACAGAAAGTGTAAATTAACACAAGAAACACAAAGCTGCTCTCTTTCACTCCATTTCACAAACATAACCATAAATCAGAGAGTGAGGAAAGTCACTGGAGGCAGAAATTCTCATTTGGCTTTAAGTCCAGATTTCAGCTCTTTTCTGTAAATTTGTTTTTGTATCTGTCTTAGTAATATGAGCTGAGAGGAGCTGTAGAAATCCATAAGGGGAAGCTCTTCCAAAAATGTTTTATTCCTTCAGCTTTTAAACAGCCAGTTTCTTTCTGAGGAAAAGCTGACAACTACACCAGACTCTGCTGAATTATGTATTGTACATTTGGGGAGCAAGCTGCAATATGCAATGCAGTGAGCAAAGCTTTCCATATGTATTTGTCTAAGGATAAGACACAAATCCAAGTCCAAGAGGTGATAAACCCAGTGGTTTGTGCTCCAATCAGTTATAGCTCTGCTCAAAAATAACACCTTGTAAGTACACATTAGGGGCAATGGAGCAAAAAATTACACATGCAAATGTGTAATGTAACTCAAGACACTGAGCTTTGTTGCTGAAAAAAGATTCTTCTCTTTTGTAAAAGAGCACTGAAGAGGAGAGCTGTTAGCAGGGTTATTGTGTGTTCTGTCTTCTGAATTATGATCCCTACTGAAAAAGAGAGCAGGTGTAAGAAAGTTTGAACTCAGGTAAAAGAACAGTATTGTAGGACAACATTGAACCAGAAATTCTTTGGCCACAAAAAATCTCTCAAATGATGAGGATCTCTATCATCACCTGTAGATGGAGAAAAAGTGAAGGGTAGGCATTGGCATTAGCAGTCATGTTCCCGAGTGTTAATGCCATCTGCTCTTCCATTAAGAGAATATTGCACAGATGCCATGGCTTCACCCCAGCCACCAGACAAGCCCCACACAGCTGCCCACTCACTCCCACCAATGGGATCAGGGAGAGAACAGGAAGGTAAAAGCTGGAAAGTTCGTGGATTGGGACAAAGTTTAACAGGGAAAGCAAAAGCCACTCACACAAGCAAAACAAAACAAAAAGGAATTAAATCACTGCCTCCCAAGGACAGGCAGGTGTTCAGCCATCTTCAGGAGAGCAGGGTCCTATCACATGTAATAGTGAGAAGACATAGAAGAACTTGAGAAGACATACACCATCACTCTAAAAATTCTCACACAACTTTCTTCCTTCTTTCCCCCCAGTTTATATACTGAGCATAAATGTGGTCTGGAATGTCCCTTTGATCAGTTTGGGTCACCTGTCCTACCTGAATCTACTCCCAATTTCCCATGCACCTCCAAGTTCCCTGTCAGGATGGGAGTAAAGAAAACAGAAAAGGCTTTGGCTCTTGTGTAAGCCCTGCTCAGAAATAACAAAAAATCTCTCTGTGTTATTAACTCTGTATTCAGCACAAATAAAAATCACAGCCCTATACATACACAGTCCCAGCCACTGGGAAAATATTTACTCCACCCCAGCCAAAACAGGTTGCAGGTTCAATGTTAAAACACCAAGAAATGGCTAAAAGAAGAAGAAATGCTTATGCAACATCCCCACTCCACCTGAATGCAACACAAACACTTGGTAAATTGCAAAGCTAAGCACAGTTTGACAAAACTGTTGGGAGAGTAGGACACCTCTGCAAGCCTCAGGATCCCTCATTTACACAAACAAATTCACAGTGCATTGCTCCCATACCTTACCATGTAGACAGCATGATTCTCTGCCATGAAACATCTGGCTCTGAACTTCCTGACTCTAATTAATATTCTATTTCCACTAGCTATTTTCCCTCACCTGGAGCATTTCTGAAATAATTTGCTACTGCTCAGTGGTAAATGTAGGTCCTTAATACATATAAAGGTGCCTGCTATATTTGCCTCTGGATATTTTCTTGAAAGGTGTTGTTCAGGTTAAGCATCTGCTCTGTGGGTGGTTAATTAGCAATAAACAAGTTGTCTTCTGGATGTTAACAGCAATAATATGTTAACACAATTCCAGAAAAACAAAACAAAAAGCACTACACCAGACAACTACTTAATAGAAATTGTTCAGTATTGGAAATTTATTATTACCAAAACCTTCAGGTGTTTGTAACACTGATATCTCAGAATGGTTGTGGGCTCTGCCCTGAGGAGCAGACCACAGGCCCAGGGTTCTGTTACTGATAGAAGCTGTTTGTGTTCATTGAATTAAGAACACAGCTGACTCTCCCAAGAAAAACAAAAAGAGTGGATGATTACAGTAGGATGGGAAAAAGGTCCAAAACATTGGTGAAATGTGAGCAAAAGTATTGAAATGAGAGGAAGGAAGAATGACAACAGAAGAGGAGATGAGATACTGAGGACATTGAGATTAGGAAAGGACAGCTCTAAGTGGATTATGGTCTTGTGGATTGTGGATGAGATGCTGACCCATAAATATTAAAATTGTAGAATTGTAGAATTATTTTGATTGAAAAATATCTTCAAGATTGTCAGCTTCAACCACTAACTCAAGACTTCCAAGTCCACCACAAAACCATTTCACTAAGTGTCACATCTACATGTCTGTTACTTACCTCCAGAGATGGTGACTCTATCACTACTTGGGCAGCCTGTTCCACACTTGACAACACTTTCTTTTAAGAATTTTTTTCCTAATATCCTATTTAAAATGATAGGTAATTTATTTTCTATTTTTATATTCTCTTTGACACTATATTTGGAAATATATACCTACTAATACACACAAGTTTTGGCACAAAGATAAGAAAGATTTGGAAGGCTGGCAGCCTCAGATGGCACATTCAAGTTCTGCAGAAAGAGATGAATCACAAACAGGAAGGCAATTCCTGCCTGTAATCACCTCTACTACCATGCAGCTGTTACCTGAATTGGGTCTCATTTGTGGGAATAAAAGTTACTAAATCTGACAAATGAACATGAATATCAAAATAACTGATACATACTTCCAAATTTTTCTAATTTTTTTTCCTTTATAGAAAGAAAATTTGAAAGGGCTCATTTTAGGACCTGTAGGACAGCTTATGCAGATTGAGCAGGATGTGTGGGATTACACCAGTGAAATCCCTCCTTAAAGCACTGGCACAAGAACAAGAAGGGATCCTGACTGGGTTAATGACATTTCAGTTGAGAGAACACAATAGAGATAAAATTCCACTAGATGGAATAGCTGAAGCAGATATTAACAGACTGTGTGTGGAAAGATAAGTTTTGGGCCAACACACCCTATTATCTACTTTATTTGGAAGAGGAGCAAAAACAGTCAAAATACACATTCTTGCTCATGCTTGGGAAAAAGCAGAAACAGTACTTTTATGAAGTTTTCCTGTGTTAAAGAGAACATTTTTACCTAGGCTTGTCCAGATTTAGGCTAGTGATTTGATAATATGGTAGAATTAGTAGCAATAGTTTTGTAGATTTATAAACTAAGATAAAAAAAAAATCTTCAGATTGAATAACTGTTTCATTAGTGAACTATTTAAAGTACTAATAGGCAAATATTCTGTTTTACTGTGACTTATTTAGCTACATGAGTCTATCTTGCAATGGTGAAATTAGGTCCAGACATCTCTCCAGTCAGAGTGGAGTGACACACTAGAAACCTCCTCCATCAGCAAGAATGTTTATCAAAATGCTCATAATGTCAAGTAGACCCAGCAAGATAAGGGCTTTGTTGACAGGGAACTCATGACTACACTTCAGTGCAAAAATGCAACAAAGGTGGACTACAAAGGAAGAATTTAGAAACATTGCATGGTTGTGTGGGAATGGTGACAGAACAGTAAAATCCCAGCTGAAGATAAGACTTGTAAGGGATACTGAGGGCATCAAGGTCTTCTATCCCTGTATTAGTAGCAGAATGAGGAACAAGGGAAATGTGGTACTGTTGCTGAATGGGGCAGGGTGAAAGTGGGCACAAAGTACTTTGGGACAAGAGGAATAGGCCTTGAGTTAGGATGAGAAGAAATGGCCTCAAGTTGTGCCAGGAGAAGTTTAGATTGAATATTAGGAAAAAAAATTCTTCACTGATGGGATTATTGGAACAGGCTGCCCAGGGAAGTGGTCGAGTCACCATCCCTGGAGATACTTAAACTTGTAGATGTGCCATATTGGGACATGATTTATTAGTGGACTTGGCAGTGCTGGGTTAACAGTTAGTTTTAGTGATCTTAGAGGTCTTTTCCAAGCTAAACAATTCTGTGATTCTGTTATTCTATTTTTAAAGCCCTATAGTTTCAAAATGCAAACATTGTTTTCAATATTTGTGAAAAACTGAAACAAAGTATCTTACTGAGAGGAGATCTTTTCTTGAAAGAATTTATAAAAAACATTCCAATCTTTTCAAAACTTTATTCTATTCTCTTTTTTCTTAAAAATGTTTACAAAAAGAGAGAGAAAACATTGAAGATTTGGTTGCTAGATGTTGATTGGCAGCTACTACTTACTATGCAACTACTACTTACTCTGCAACTACTTTTTTTCTCTTTATTACATTGGAAAACATTTTATCCTGCTTGAGGGCAAAGCCCAAATGTGTGAGAACTGTGTCAGGGTCCTGACTCTAAGGGATAACTTCAGGAAGATAATACCATGGTCACCATAGGACTGTCTGGGAAAATACAGAGAATTGCTTTCACCAGTTCCCACCTCCCCCTGAAAGCCTCTCACTTTCTACCGTTTGTTGCTGGCATTTTTGACACAACATCATTCTGGAAATTGGAAACCAAGGTTTCTGTGGTCAAGCAATATGTCTCACTCCTTTGTGCACCTGGTCAATAGTCTCTTGTGTCACTGAACTCAGGGCACAGATGGTTTATATAGCTGAAAGACCCACCACACTCCTACTGCAATATGATCCACAACCAGGATTTGGTTCCTTAGCAGAAGACATTAATTTTAATTTGGCAGGATGACTAAAACACCCTAACGAATTTCAAAGGCCCATTAAAATCTACTTAGGGAATATAAATATATTCTGAATATTAGTTACAATGAAAAAAAACTTTTGGAGCACTAATGCATATGTGTTCCATAACTTTTACAGAAGAAGCTTTCATTAGATCACATCAGTTTTTCTCAAGTCTGCATTTCCTGGATATCGTTAGAATTTTAGAGTCAATAAAAGATGTGAGTTATACTGCAACACATTAAGTCACATTTATTCTACTCTTCTAAGAAGCTGACCTGGTGGAGAGGCACTTCCAATAATACTCAAATCTGAACCCAACTCCCAGTTTCATCACTGAAAGTCATACAAGTATATTAAATGAATGAACGTCTTCCTGACCCAATTACTCCTAATGGAATATACATAGTAAAAATCAATGTCACCATCTTTTGAGTGATGCACTCAGAATGCTTGAAAATTAACCTCTAGTGCATTCATTCATTTTCAAAACTTTTGCCCAGTTGTGTAACTTTTGCCTTTGTGAATTAAGGCAATCTATTATCAGCGGATAATCAGCATTCTTCTGCAATGTCTCAGTGAGTAATAAGGAGATAAGGCAATTGCACTACAAGCAAGGCTGTCACATCAGCTTCAGGAAGTGGTCTGAAGCTCTCCACTTGATAGTTGCCAGGGCTGAAATTTGCTTAGAGGAAGGCAAATTGCCTTGAAACAAACTGAAAGTGAGCTTTGAGCACTTGTTTTAGGTGTTCTGCCCTTTCCACCTTTGTGTCAGGACTTGTGTCAGGTTTTGAGGAGTAGCAGCACTAGCCACAATGATTTCCAAGCTGATATCTGAACTTCCATTGCATGGGCAAAAGTCAGTCTGGACAAAGACACAGAATACAAACAGGACTTGTTAAATGTGAACTCAAAACCTCCTATGTTATCATTGTGACAGGAATGGTAACTTCTGGCAAGCTAGTGAAACAATTAGATAGAGATATAAACCACTGAAGAGAAATTTTCAGCAGTCCATCTAACAGACTCCTAAATTCTTTCTCTCCATGTAGGAAACTGCCAGCTGACAGCTGAAAAAGGACAATTCCAATTTCTCCAGTTATAAACACTTGCAGTGCTGTGGCTCAGCTCCTTGGCCGTTCACCTTTACCCTCACCAGTCTGAAGTAGCACAAATAGTGAGAATTCTAACCAGGCAATGCAGCCCAGTGTTCCCAGTTTCACACACATTTCTCTGCAATGGTTTTGCAATCAGTTTTGTCTGATATGTATACCTTTACAGTCAACTTCAGGAATGCCATGCTTCCCCTGAAGAAAAACATTCTGGATGAGTAAATATTAATAACATTATTATATAATTATTTTACTGGTTTTATATATTTTTGTGTGTTAGTTAAAAAACAATTTTCACTTCAGATTATTGATGCTGGAGTTTTCTTAGACAAACAGTTTAATTTTGTTTACAGTCAATAAATGAACAGTTTAATCTACTCAAGTATTCTGAGATATTGCAGGGTGGCTTGCAGGACAGAAGTTCACTGCTCCAAGTCCTTTTTCAGTTTTACTTTCTATTTCTCACTCTTTCTTTCTGTCCCACTTCTGATATTCAGCAATCAGATCTCATTAATACTTTCAGAACATTTACTCTGTTAAAGATATACAGATGTCGATACAAAGGTTCTGAAGTCAAGACTCAAAATTACTCTTATGGGAAACATTCTTGAAGCCGATGAGTATTACAGTTTTTGCAGAAACTTTCCATGATTTGATGTTCATCTTGGGTAATTATCATAACTTTCTACTTTTTTTACAGGTGCTCCATGTTTTTCAACTAATAAGCTGGAATCCATACACCAAAACCTGAAGTTTTTCAGACAATTAACATAGTTTGTGACTCTCATAGTGACCTCCTTTTTTTTACATGTAGCCAACATTTGGTAACAGTTAAGAGTGTATTTATATATACATATAACATCCCTTGTTACAGGGTATTTTCCTAACAATGAAGTGCGTGCAAATCTAGACCTGAGAACCCATCATGTCTCTCTCCTGCAGAAGCTGAGCTGCTGAACCAGGAATGGAAAACTCGGGGCTGTAGAAAAAAAGGCAAATTCCCGCCCAGCTACACAGATTAGTAGCAAGATTGCTAAAATGGAAGGAGATCTGAATCTCCCAGTGCTAAAGCTTGAAGTATTTCCACTTTTTGGTTGCTGATTGTGTAATGAGAATGCAGTGGCCAGGGGGCAAGAAGCAGAAGTTTATAGATATTATAGTCAGTGGATTTATAATCAGCTGACTGATTTATAATCAATTGCATGTACAGTGATAATTTTGAGAGCTAACTTTATCCCTCATTTCAGTGATGAAATCTGTATGAAAGGGACTAAGAAAGTAAATGTGTTTTCAAAATCAGACAACTACTTAGTTTGTTTCAGATAAGGGTGCTCTCTGCAATAACTGTTAGTTAAAACACATTTTCCTCTGCTTTAGGGGTAAGTACGTGATCTCTTCTCTTTCCCTCTTTTAAGCATTTTAAAGTACCTATTAGGAGTGCTTGATAACTGACTCTTAATTTCAATACCATTGCAGAATCCACTCCAGAATATGTGACTTTTCAATTTCAGATATACCACTGTTTATTTTTTTAAAAACTGTTGATTAATTAATAACAAACTTTGCCAGATGGCTACCCATTCGTGAAGATTTCAGAGTACAAAAGACAACCAAAGTAAAATCTCGGGTGAAAGCAGCCATCAAAGTTTAAGAATAAAAGGAACACAGTCTTCAAATTCCTAATAGATCTGTAGGCAAAGTGTTAAAAAAGCAAAACTAAGAAATTAAAAAAGAGGTGATACTAAAAGTGGAGATGGAAGCTGGGTGGGATTTCATGCAATGTCCAAAGCATCATATGCATGGTGTACATGGTAGTGGTGTTTTGCAGCAGTGGCAAGAAACCATTAAATATACTGTAGCTTTTGTTTCCCCCTACAAAGTACCTAGGACTACCATGAATATGAATATGTGTCATCTTAAGTATTAATTAAATATCCACTGCTCACTGGCTGTGCTGACACACATGATATGCAATCATCGGTGCCTGAACAACGTAAGAGCACACCTCAGCCAGTGCTCCTCCAGAGCCTTTCCTTTTCTGCTGCTGAAACGAAGGATGTGTTTTACTAGCACTTACATATCTATCAGCAGATGTATGTCACCTGGCAGTTAGTTCTGACAGTCTGATTAATTAAATTCTTCTGTTGCTCTAAATCTCTTAATTTTAAGCACATTTTTGTCATTTTCTCAATCTCAAATACATTAATGTACTTTCCAGGCCTTTGTTTTATTCTTCCCTCTTTGATTATTTAGTTCATTTCCAGATTAAACTCCATGGGACAGGAGCTTTTTAATTGTAAATGTTTGCTCAGAGGCACTTGAATTCTGGCTGACAACTCTAGGTGCAACCACAACACAAACCCACTGGTGTTTGTTCTTTCTAAAAGAAGAAATAAATTTAAAAGCACATTTCCATTTTCACTTAGACAAAATCTTGCAAACTCAGATTTAGTTTTTACTTTTTCATTATCCATTTCAATAAAAAAATAATTGAAAATTAAAGGAAAATATGACTGTAGGTTTCCTGATACCAAAGTTGAGTTAGCCAATAAAGTATGAGATCCACAATGCCTGTTTAGACTTGCACTGTAGCTTCAGGTGCTAACAAAACACCAGAGTTAAAATAGATGGAGATCTGTATCTGATCAGTAGATATCCCCAAAAGAAAAACCTGTTGCACAATTTAGACAAGACAGCCTCTCAGGAGAGAGTTCAGGAGCACTTGCCTTTACTAATTAAATAGGGTGTACTTGTCTGTGGAAGGTGGGTTCTCAAGGCTACATACCTATACTTAATTAGATTTAATTGGAGCAACTTTCTGTCACTGAAGCTGAATGACAAAGCACAGCCTGTGTGAAGTTGCAGTCAGCTCTCTTACCCTCCAAAACTGGGTAGCTTCCTTTAAAACACCAATAGCAATTTTTTATCCCACCTAGATCCTGCCATCATGCAAATTCTTCAAGGGCTCTGTTTAAAAAAGTGCTACTTTTCAGAGGAAAATATTTCTAGGATCATTCCAGCAATTAAACTCTATAAATCTTTAAGTCCCAGTACTAAGTTCCTGTCCCAGACTTTTAATTTACTAGCATAGGTGTATCCTACGTCTTCAAAAACCTGGAGCAAGTTAAGCAAACTGAATCCTACACAGAAAGCCTACCCCAGGCACAGACTTAGGCACATTGCTGGAATCAATACCCTCTTTTTGGATACTGAGGGAAGGCAAGAAAAAGATGCGTAGGCTGCAACCTGAAAAATGAGGGGAGTGCTTTCTTTTTATAATTCTTGTACTAGTATTTTGAACATTGAGAAATGGCTGCTTGGACAAAACTTGGTTAGCTCAGATCATTGCAAAAATAAGAGTAATACATCTGGAGTATTCCTTAAAACTAAGTAGATATATATTGCATTGCAAAGAAATTGAAAGAAAAATTAGGTTTAGCAGGTTAAAAAAAAAAAAAAAAAAAAAAAAAAAAAAGTGACTATCCAGTTATACTGGTTAACATTTAAATGGAATGTTGGGAGTAATATAAAACCTGATGTTTCAAGTTGTAAGTATATCTTTAATTTTAAAGATTAGGCTGAGATCTTCCTGGCAAGTAGACTGGGGACAGATTATCCCCCATGTGACTGCTGTGGAATTTCCTACATGTTTTTTCTGAAGCATCTGGCGCTGGCTGCCATCTGAAAAAGGCAAGACTGAACACTCCAAGGTTTTCTACACCTCAGTCTTCCCCAAATGACGCTTTCTGTGCATCCAAATTGAGCTGGAGTTGACTGCTTTTTGCTGATTATTTTCTCCACACCATTCTGCACGTACACTGAAATTTATGATTTCTGGGCCTCCTTTTGGTTGTCATTTTCCATGGTTTTATTAAAGTGTTAGCTCAGGGAGCATTGCAATATGGGTTACAATCAATAAATCTTCAGCTGTTTGTGCTTGCTTTACCAGGAAAGTTACATTTCTCTGTTTCAGTCCCCTGATTCCTAGAGCGTGTGCTTATTTTTCCATTGTTCCCTCTTGCTTTCTCAACCAACTGATGTGAGTTTCTGCAAAAGTACAGGGGGTTCTAGGGAGCTAACACTGATCTCCCTTGGAGCAGCATCACTTGCATAGCCTCTGCTGCTTTAAGGAAACACATGCTCAAGTATTTTGCAGCAGCAACCAGATTATTCCCTCATAAATAGTCCCACAACCTCTTATCAGTATGTTGACAGATATGAGGATCTACAGACTGAGAAATATTTAAAAGATTTGTTGGGTTCCCATATTACCACTATAACCTCTTGATTATACTGCAAAGAAGAATTAAATGATGCACAATGTGATGAAGAATTTTGCAGTAGGATTTGCAATAGCTGCTCTGGGCATCCTGTACATGTACATTCTCACCTCACATGCATAGACTAGAATACATGGACAAGTAGAGGATTAAAGACAGAAATGTTGCAGGAGCTGTCATTTTGGACATTTAATTTGAAGTAAGAGAAAGCAGAATAAAGGTCTCTGAGTTAAAAAAAAAAAAACAACCAACAACAACAACAACAACAAAAACAAACAAACAAAAACCCCCAAAAAACAAACAAAAAAAACCCCCAGCAAACAAAAACCAACCAACCAATCAAAAAAACAAAAAAAAAAAAATCCCAGAAAAACCCACCACCAAACTGAAACACAAAGGGAAAGAAATGCTAGAGAGTTGATAGCAATACTTTAAATTCCACCTCCTGACACATTTACCCTTACTACATTTACAGTCAACTCTGTGCTTTGTGTATTCAACCACCAACTCCACTAGTTGGTAACAGTTGGTAACAGTTGGTAATTGATGACATCTAATTAAGCATTTTGGAATATATTTGGACCCCATGGAAATTAGAATATGGAGGTAAAATTCCAATTTCTCCTTACTGGATTATACCAGTACATCCACACACATGCTTGTCTTTTCTAAGTAAGTGAAACAAACAAACAAACAAAAAAAAAAAAACCCAGAAGATAAACCAAATCAATCCTATTTCTTTAGGTAAGATCTTAGGTCCATGATGGAGTGACAAAGCTTTGCAGTGGATTCAAGTTACACACAGGAGCATTACACACCCTCTTTGAGGGCTTACTCTTGGATTCTGCAGTCTCAGCTTCCCAAAATACATCGTAACCCCAAGTGCCAAATGCAGTTCTCAGCATTTGCCAGTTTTCCAAATTTACAAGAAAAGAATGGAGTGACAGCCTGCTGACCTGTTATCTGAAGGAGAAATCAGAAACACCAGCTGGTGTCAGAAGATGTATTGCTACTAGACTAAGAACCTGGGAAATGTCTTGAATAAAAGAGTTACCTGAATGTTTGAGGGTTCTGCAAACCAGAGCTGATAAAGCAACATAAAATCAATCATCTGGTTTGCAAAGCATTTGCAACCAATGACAGCATGTGCCTTGCATGCTGTAAAATGCAGCTGAATAAATCATAGAATCATAGAATGGTTTCAGTTTGAAGGGACCTTAAAGATCATCTCATTTCTAACCCTTGCCATTAGCAGGAACACCTCCCACTAGACCAGGTTGCTCAGAGCTCCATCCAGCCTGGTCTTGAACATTTCCAGGGATGGAGCATCAACAGCTTGTCTGGGCAACCTGTACAAGCATCTAGCTACTCTCACAGTGAAGGGTTTCCTCATAATGTTCAACCAAATCTACTCTCTTTCAGTTTAAATCCATCCCCCAGTGTCCTACAAGCCTGGCACCCAGCAGGGCTAAGACTGACAAGTATCACTAAGTACAAATGTCAATCTGAATATACACCACCACCATTAAAAAAAAAAAAAAAAAAAAAAAAAAAAAAAAAGGCTAATAATTAACAAACACCACCATTAAAAAAAGGTTAATAATTAAAAACAGTGAAGTTACCAACAGACCTGTAGGACTTCCTCTCAGATGTGAGTTGCATTTTGTTACTTTTTTGTTACTCAAATGCCTAAAAATATGAAATGTGTAAATAATAAGCAAAAGGCTATTAAAAAAGAACAGAATTAGTCAATACTCCAGGTGGGATGGGTCTTTACCACCTTATGTACTTAAAAGTCAAGCTGTCCAATTCTTAGGTAAATTCCAAAGGTAAGGAACATGTTATACTCTGATAACACCTACTTCTTTTTGTCCATAATAAAAGGAATCTGTGTTTGACTAAATTAAACAATTAACTTGTAGGCAGCCAAAATTAGGTGAGGAAAATCCCACTTTATATGATCATGCTTCTGCAGTAAAATTAGCATTTGTTGGACTGTGAGGATTGTTGCAAAAACAAAAGGGAAGAAAATAATTTCCCCACAGAAATGCTCAAGAAAAAAATCACTACAGGAAACACCTTCTGTAAGACTTTTACCTCAGATTTCCAATGGATTGCTGGACTCATTGCTAAAGCTGGGGGGTACAAGAAGTCAGGGTAATAAAACAGTGGCTTTGTCTTGGCAAAGAAGAACACGATAAAAAGAAAGTGACCCTTAGAAGCCTCAAACATAGATGGTGGAAGTGAAAACAGATTCATGAGTTGAAAGAACAGAATATACCAACTGAGATTTCAAGGGTCTTTAAGATCTCAGTGCTATCAGCATCTCCCTGGAACACAGTGAGCTGACAAGTTAGATTTTTACTATTTTAACACCTTTTTTTTATTATTATTATTTTCTAAACGTTTCTGTTCCAAATACATTGCTTTAAGGAGATTGTTACTTCTCTGGCTATAATTGCTATTGCTCCCAGCATGAGGAGTCATCCAGATGATGGATATGCCGGAGGTGCTGGGGTAATTGCTGTCAGGCTCCATAGGATTTCAGACTCTAGGTCTGGCCTGAAAATGGGAGAGTTGTGTACATGAAGTGGTGGTCAGCCTCAGAATAGGTTACACAGAATGAGACCAAAATGACAATCAAGTGGTAAAACCATCCAGTCTCAACTGGAACAAAGGTAGTTCAAGTATGAGAAGAGATTACAGATTAGTTCTGAGATGTAGAGATATTTTCCCACCTATTTTTACGACCAGCCACTTTGCAAAATCTTCAGTAAGAAGGTAAGCACAAGCACTACCTGTCACAGAATTGGATGTTGGGAGTCTTAAAGGTGCATCTGGAAACAGCTCTTTTGAGGCCTCATCACACTGTCAAAGTGTTTACTGATAGAAACTATTCAGAAGAACATTCCCACTTGCATTTTCACTTTGACATCAGATCTTTCCCTGTCACTTTATCAAGCTATATCCCTCTTTTCCTCTCAGACACCATGGTAAAACCGACATGAATTACATGGAGTAATTGCTTTTTCTCCATGTTCTTTTTTTCACTGTGCCTTTGATATAATTTCCAGGGCTTATACTTTAATGATAGTTCCAAACCACTTCCTGTACTTTCGTTAATCTTGCAGAACAGATCTACTCTTGCAGACGGCTCCTCTTATTTGCATGCCAGCACAATGTTAAGCCCTTGCAGCCTGATTTGAGTGATTGACAATTTTAGTTCTTTTTAGCAGTCTGGGAAAAATGATTTACTACCGTGGGTGTAACTGCTTTCTTTCCAACATTGCTAATTTACCAAAAGAATTGTGTTCATGTACATTTCCTGAAAATAATAGAATTTAGAAGTTAAAATTATGTAATTCAGTTGCAAACTTACTCTGAATGTTTCACTTAAACTGTTTTTTTATCATTGCAAAAATAGACTCCATGTGCTACCATTAATTAAGATATAATTTACACAGATAAGTATCACATTTTTATTTTTAAGTAAATAAAAAAATCCACCTCTGACATATAGCTAATGTTCATGCAAAAATCAATACTATAGCAATAACTTCCTCCACGTGTCTTTTATGGTTGTTTTTCTCATTCTTCTTCATTCTATACAACTACAAATGAAACCGCATTAAAGCCAAAGTATTTGTAGTTAAGCCAGGATTAATTTCAAATTCAGGATTTAACTGAATTTACATTGAAGGAAAACGAGAAATTTAGACAGTTAATTACTTTCATATGCTTTATCTCAACTTGTTGTGTGAGATTTTGTTTTCTTTTTCTTTTGTCAGAAGCAAGGAAGGTATGGCAAAGTATATAATCATATTTTTGAAACGTGGAAAAAAATGTTACATTAAGTATCTTATGGGCTTGAAGAGCTCCCTGTGGCCTTGCTATGCCTGGTATGAGCTCTGTGCTTCTAAGAAAGTAGGCGATAACTTCCTTGCTTTGCAGTATGACTGATTTGAAATTAAACAAATCCAGTCGGAGATGGACTTAAAGATTTGTTGAAAATTCCCATTCATCAAAACCAAAACTGTCTTCATGATTCATTGAGTATCAAGGTTTTCAGTCTTACAGAAAAAATATGATAGATATTCTTTACTTTTCACATTTGCTATAATTCCTGTCATTTGATAAAGACATTCTATTTCACAATTTCATATTGGTTTCTTATGTAATAACATTCAGTTATGGAATGAGTATTTTTACATGGGACTGAAATCAGTTATGCAAAAGTCATTTCTCTTCTGGATTGCTATATATGTCAAAGTTACTAAAAATAATTTTAGATTACTATGACTTTAATTTCCTTGATATTGTACTGTGACAAAAAATTCCCCAATTTTTTTTTCTTTTAATCTTAATGTAGATTGAAAATTTATTTTAATTTCACATATTTTTTATTTTTACCCAAGCCTCACTTTTAGGGTACCACTAAGGGAATAAGAACATTTACTGTAAGAAATCCCTGATGATATTAGCAGAGGAAATCAGTATATAACTGCCTGAGAGAACAAAAAAATTACTTTTTTAAAATTAAAATTACTTTTTTAAAATTAAAATTTTAAAATGCCTAATAAAAAAAAGTTGAACAGTGAAGAAATTAACAAAACTGACCACCTAACCTCCATATTTAAATCACGCCTAATTGAAGGACCAGGTGAATATTTTAAATTAAAACTTAAGAAAAGTCTTAGTGTGTTCTCAAGCTGTGGTAAACATACAAAACTTCTGAGTACCATGAAAGGCAGAAATTGCTCTTACTATCAATGCTGTGCTGAGTCCATCAATGTGAGTAAGTGGGGAATTGGCCCAAGGTGTTCATCCCTTCCAGGTGGCTGCACTTGCCACCATCTACCAAGCACAGTGCTCCATATTTTGAAGACATGCAGATGTGGCACTTGGGGACATGGTTCAGCAGTGGACTTGGCAGTGCTATATTAACAGGATCTTAAGGGGCTTTTCCAACCTTTTCCAAACCATTCTATGGCTCTGTGATGTCCCAGAGAGCACGACTAAGGGCAAGCACCAAGTAAGGGTAAGTGTATTTAAGCCTTGCCACTGGCGGTTGCTGTGGGGCAGGAGGATGAAAGCCAGGAACATGGCAAAAGTGTTTAAGGAGCCAAAATAAAAATACTCAGTGTAACAGGCATGCCAGAAAACACAGCTCAGTTAAAAAGTAACTCTACAGCACAAGAGAGGAAGCAATTTCAGGAACCCTGCAAGCATCCCATGCTGGAAGTTTGCATTGCCATGTGTTTGCTGTTATCATCAGCCAGCTCATGAGATAATGCTGACAGTTTGGTTTACTCTGGGATGCAATCGTCCTTCTGAGCAGGACATGGACTCATCTCCTCTAAGGAGTTGCATTTACTCTTCCTAATCTCTGTGGTGTTGAAGAGGGTCTGCCCCAGTGCCTGTTGGGCTGGCAGCCCACTGCTAAGTGAGCAGCATTTCCAGGGTAATGGCTACGGGCAGTTGTGTCTCAGTGTAGGGTCAGTTAAAAGGCACACAGCAGAATGTTTTGAAATGGACATCTGGCATGCAGTAAATGCATTTAGGAAGCAATAAACAGCTCATTTTGAATGACTTCTGCAATTGGTTTCAACACAAGCAGTTGGTGGAAAAACAAGCTTTTAGAAAGGTCATTTATTGCCGTACATAACCCATCTCTTCCAGCTAAATTGCTTAGCAATGTACAAAGCAAATCCCAGCCCATTTCTGGTCTGATAATTAATAGAGTCTTCTACTCTAGCTGGAGCTGCACAAAGAAAGTGAATGTTGTCCTTGTTATCCTGACTTAATAATTCACCATTTGAGTTGTCGGAGTGTCTTTGAAAGAAGCTGATTGTTGAAATCTGAGTGCAGTAGATATGAAATATTGTATATTGTATCTTCAAGATGAACATGGAATTCACATAGTTTTAGTCAGTAATAGATTACTGGCAGCCCTTGCAAAAGAAGAACATATCTTTGATCGTAAGACATAACACTGTACATTTCTTGCTGATGTTCAAAGATTATAAATAAAATATGAATACTAAAGAATTTAATTTTCTAACTCTTACTAGAGCAAAGGTATTCTCCTCCCCCTATTTATAAGTGGATAGAATAAATGAACAGTGTGAGCATTACTAATGTAGGTTTCCAGTGAAAAACAGAAGGATTGGGTTTCTAAATTGGTCAGAAAAATTGACACTGATATATGACAAATACACCCCAGTTATCCTGGAGAGGCTATTAGTTCCCAAAATAAGTAAATGTACTTATTGTACATTTGTAAATTGTACTAAGCTGTGACTCCTAGAGAATATTGATTCTACATGCTCCATATTCAAAACTGATCATCTTTACTCCTGAAAATCAATATATTTAGTTTGATTTAGGTATATCAAACCTGTGCTTATACAATTGAATGCAAGTAAATCACATTTCTAATTGTGCACCAAAATTACACTGCCCCAGGACAGGTTATTCTGATTTTTTTTTTTTTGTGCGTGTAAAATTGTCATGAGAAGAGTTCAGTGATATGTTTCAGATTATTATTGTATTAACTGAAAACATGATGGGCTCAGCAGCTCTTCATGAACCTACTCCATGGTGAATAAAAACCACAAAAAGGAAAGAGAATTTTGGAAAAGTTTCATATTCTTTAGGAAGAAAATGTAGTGTGCAGTTCTGCCTGGGTCTGGCTCAGAAAAATTACTTTTAATTGCCAAAAATGTCAATATTTAAGTCTTTGCTTCCATTTTGTAGAGCAAGGCTAAGAGCTTTCAATATTTTGATTAAAAAGTCAGGAGCGCTGTTCTGTGTCATCATGGCATCAGCTTGATCCTTCCTCCTTCTGGTGGAAGGACAGTGGAGTGTTCCTGGACAGCCTGGCCCAGCACCCAGCCAGTGACTGCTATGGTCCAGCTGAGATTGTGCTCAGGAGGGCCATTGGTCCCTCTAACCTGGGCATCTGGATTGGTGAGCTCTGAGAGAACTGCCCTGGGATAATCCTAGGGTGGTGTTTACCTGTGAAGTGATATCATATTGGATGAGGTACTTTTGCAGTGATGAGCCAAAATATGAAGAAAGACAAAACCTAATTCTGTCTGTGCCCTTCTGTGCTGGTTTGAAGGCAAAACCAGTGAGACTCCAAGTCAGAGTCTTAGGATTTAATAGGAAAGAAGGAAAAAAAAAAAGTAAAATAAAATAAATGGAATAATACAACCTCACACCCTGTTGGTTAGGGTGGTGGTAGCAGTCCAAAAGTAAGTCCTCCTGGAGTGGCAGATGTGGTTCTGTTGGAGGAGAGAGCATCCTGTAGAAAAAGGGTCCAGTGATGGTGAGAAGGGTCCAGTCATCCTCTAGGAATCCGGTGGAACCAGATACCACGTGCTCCTACATCTCAGTTTTTATGCAGGAAGGAATGGTTGGCTCCCCCTCACTGGGTGGAGCATCTCACAGTGGGATGATGGAATATGTCATGCCCTTAGTGAGCCTTAATGGCCAATGGCCCATTAGCAGAAAATATCCCCCTGGAGGGAGGACAGGCAGTGAAAGAGATAAGAAACACTGCCCCACCTGGTTTTAACAGCTGGCCCATTATCAGAAGGCACCTGCCCCCTCCCCACACAGTTACAAGAGATAAAGAAAAAAACATCTCTCCAACTGCTTTCAACAAATTAAAATAGAATACACATTTTTGGTTCCATAACCCAAGACACCTTCCCACACTCCCCAAATTCAGGAGACTTCTGCTGAAAGCACCTGCAAGAAGGTGGTTAACAGTGACCTTAAATGGTCATAATTAGGTCTGTAAATAGTAAACTATTGAACCCAAGATTTCCACCTGTATTTCTTCAGAAACTGCAATTCAAAGTCATCTGTCTCTGGATCCTGCCACAACCTCACATGAGGTATGATGATGCTTGTGGCTTGTGTAGACACAGGCAGCCTGAAACTTGCTAATTCACTGCAAGTAACATCAGAGAGTTCAGCAAGGGCTAATCAGTCAGACATTCACTCAGGTTGGCACTTCAGACCATGGTTCAGCAGGGCTGCAGCTACCATCCCTGGCCTGCTAGGCCAGGTAGGGGAGGGTAGGACTGTAAAACAGAGACACCACCTCTGCTTCAGAAGTCCTAAGAGACTCACATTGCTAGGAGATGGGAAAACACACTGCACAAGCATTTCTCTGTGTTAGTCAGGGCTTCACAGTCCTTTTGGCCTTTTGGTTGGTGGTGGGACATAACATGAGCTGGAGCTGCTTGCTACAGCAGCTAAGTCTGACCTTCTACAAAGGTTTTTGAGTACTTCCCTAGCAGTCATATCTCTAAGAGCATCCACCTCTGGACAGAGACATGGGCCTATCATCAGAGCATTTAATTTTCTGATGGAGCTCTCGAGGGCTTCAGTGTGCCAACAATAATATTTATTCCAGCACAGATCAAACACTAGTGTGCATACAAGCAGGTTATCTTCTTTCTCCTTGCTTATGCCTTAACGCCACATCTTCAGCCTTTAATAATCATAGCCTGCAACACAGACTGATGAGACACAAAGCTGAGATGGGGCTTTCACACCAAATCCCTTGCTGTTCAGGAGCTGGAGACTGCCAGCTAGGGGAAGGTCACCTGTCTTGTTGAAAAAGTTAAGCATTTCACTGAACACAGAGATTGGAGAGTGGTGCATGACATGTTGGTGACTTTTATGCACCTAGCTGAAAGTTTATATTCATTAAATCATCCTACACTTTTCCCACTTAAAGGAAGATTGGTTGGGCTGAATACCCTTCAGACTGAAGCTACTCTAAGCAGAATGGATATTTGTGACTGTAGCTTAAGATTGTTCTTTCTTGCTAAACCAAAAATTGAAATATTGAGAGTGCACTAATTAAACAAGGGCACAGTTAAGGATCACATTTGGCTACTCTAGCACCTTTGAAAATTTATGAGACTTAAATTATTTAGGTGCACAATGGTTTTGGTTGAACATAAAATAAATTATATTAAAAATGCTTATCTAAAATTGAGCCATATTAAAACCTAATTGTAATAGAAATTATAGAAAAAAAAGTAAAATAACAAGGTATATTTTTATAGCACAATTCTGCTTCTTGCAGCCCATTGTTTGTGAGAGGAGCACCTTGATTCCAGCACTTGGTTTCCAATGCTTTCAAAAGACTGTTTGGAACCAGGGAATTTGGAGGGGAGAATGTGGGGGCTGGCTGAGATTTTCCGTATTTGGGGAGGGGCTACATATATACAAATGTACATATATGTATGTATACAAACAGGTTTTATTCAATTTCCAGATATAAATATCAGCCTAAGGTACTAATAGATTAGATTATCTGAAGAAGTTATCAGTATTGTGATGATTCTGTGCCAAACACTTTCTTGACACTACAAACGTTTCAGAAAGCATTTTGGTTGGAGAAATGTCTGATTGTACAGACACTTTAGGAAATAGATGCAGGTAAGCCAGGAGTGGAATAGGTCTGCTAAGTTCAGTAGGTGAAGGAAATTGAGATGGAGTCCTTGCACAGCAAGTTCTCACACTAATTACAAAATGGACAAAAAGGAGTGTGAGATCAGCTGACCTTGGTAAAAACAACTCTGTTTCTTCTGCTCTGTTAATTCATCCACACTTATGACTCCTCTATTAATTTTATGCTTAAAAATAAAAATCTTATCACTTTGGATCTCCTAGACACTATTGTTGCCTAATCATATCTTAACACCAAAACAGTTAATAATCTCTTTTTATTAAAAAACACCAAGCTTTTAAAAGCCACCTTTTTTTTGATCATTTGAGGGACACCTTTCCTGCAGAAAACTGGCATCATTCCTTACCTTCAAGAATGGAATCAAGGAGTCACCTAGCTGTTATCAGAGCTACAACCAGCCTGAATTCACTATCTGCACGTGACAAAGACATGCAGGAATAAATATCTTCCTCAGACTGGGATGTGTCTCCTACCCCTCAGCTACCTTCCTTCAGCAGAATGTTGGGGAGAAAATCTTATGGACCTGGCAGAAGGGATGGTGTAAAATCATAGGTCTAAACTGACTTCAGACAGAAAATTAGGGTATGTGGTTTTATTCATACACCCTCTAAAGCCGTCAAGCCCCAAATTTTTATAAACATTCTAAGCAAAGTATGAACTTAGAACAAATTTTCAGCATTAAAGATGAGCCTGCAGGGACATAGAATTCAACAAGAAGCAAGGCACAGAGAAAGAGGGCTTTGTTCTCAGTCCAATCCACACAAAGCTGTCTTCCCTCAAGAAACAAAACTCTGCAAGGAACTGATCCCTGATTTCACTCTGACCCTGTGGGCAGATATCAGTGGTCATCACACTGAAAGTGGCTCAGTGTGCAAGAAACAAACTAAGGATGTATCAAGAATGCGAGAGAGGACACTAACAGTAATATTGTAATTCTAGTTAATGACTTGATGGTACTCACTGATGCTATAAAAGTTTAAATCCTACATCATATCAACAGCCCAGGCTCAAGACAAAGCTTGGGATGCTTCTGGCCCATGGTGGATGCCTTTAATATGAGCCACCAGCGTCTCAAACCAGGCATTTGACTCTCACTTAATAATCAAAGAATAAAAATGAGACTCACTACCACTGAATTAGAAAAAGAAAAAAAAAGTTTAGCATTAATCAGACAAGCTATTATAAAAGGTGACAAGCAATACTAGCTCACAGATTTTGGCTTCTTGATGCAGACACAGTGACTCACACCATCAGTGTCTGGGTGCCTGGGCTTCCCAAGGGCACCAGATCCCGTAGATCTACTCAGAAGAGGATTAACTCAAGTGGAAGGCACTCACCTGGCTACAGAGGTTAGGAGCTGTGATCACTCTCAGTATACATACATGTTGGGAACTCTGAGCAATGACATCACTTTAAGCCTAGAGAACTGAGTCCTAGTGATGGTGCAGCTTATCAGCAATCCCTCTCCCCACATCCTCAGCACTAACCTCTGAACACACCAGTCAGTCACAACTGGGTAGTGTGTGGCCATTCTCAGCAGCAGCTATCCTATGAGCTTTGGTCACAAATGAATTTAGGCACTTTAAATGAATTAAGACACTGTTTTAAATATTGCTCCTGCTGTCAGTGCAGTTTCAAAACACATTTTTATTTTTAATGAGAGATTCTCATTTCTCTTACTTGAAAGCATGTGGGGTTTTGGGGTTTTGGTTTTTTTTTTGTGGGTTTGTTTTGGGTTTTTTTTTTTTTTTTTTTTCCTTTTTAACTGCTTTCAGAGCTCACAGAGGGATTGCTCTGTTCTTCCTCTTGTCTTCAGGAAGGGCACAGAAACAGTGGGTCTTCAGTTCCTCTACTGAGTTACTGGAGGAAAAACAGTTGAAAGGAGAAGAGAAGCAGAGAGCAGAGTAATTAAAATTAACTGCAGGCATATATGATTAATGTTATTTGTATAATAGCATTTAACCAACAGCAGCACCCTCCTAACAATAGGTGGTTTGAGGGAATGTTGTGGCAAATGGAAGGAGCTTCTGTTGGTGGATAGAAATGTGCTTCTGCAGAAGGCTCTTTTTATGATTCATGCTTTAGAATTGCAAAAATAACAATAAGGGGGGAAAATAGCTCCTGGGTACAAATATCAGAATGGAACTGAACCTAGACAGCACCTTTATGAATATTACAAGGACATTGCCATCACTGGTGTATTTTCTGCATAACAGTCCTCAAATTGCTAACAGGAGTACATGAAACTAGCTGCAAACCTTGTTTTTCTATCTGTATCCTACTGTAGTACCTAGACCTTACAAAAATCACCAAAATAGTGTTTCAAATGCTTAAGCCTGCAGATATTTTGGCAAGAATTATCTTTCTGTACTACCGTTTCCGTAAAAAAATGCAAGCAAAAGAAAATTGTCCCAAACTTTTTTTTTTTTTTTTTTTTTTTTCCCAAAGGCTAGAGAAACAGACAACTTTTATTCTAAGTGCTTTGCCCTACTGTTCCTCTGCAGCCTACAGGAAATCAGGTCTATAAGGGTCACATCCTTAAGTCATTTTTCTATGGCCATCTAATGATTTGTTCAAGTCAATTTTGCATGCTGGTCCTGGGGAACATTAGAAACTTTCTGTTACACAAGCTGTGGCTCCAGTCCTACAGAGTCATATGATTTGCTAAATTTTAGCCCCTCCAAGTCTTGCTGGCTCCAATGACATTATTCATTTGAGCAGAATAGTTAACCAGTGTTGTGATTTAACCAGACAAGCAGCTAAATGTCACCCAGCCATTCACTCACTCCCCTCTAGTGGGATGGGGAATCAGAAAATGGGTAAAATTCTGGGTTGAGATAAAGACAGTTTAATAGCAAAGAAAATGAAGGGAAAATAATAATGATGAAAGAGTACACAAAAAAGTGATGAAAAATGCAGTTCTTCACCAGCCACTGACTAATGCCCAACCAGTCCCTGAACAGAGTGCCATCATTCCCAGCCAACTTCCTTCAGTTTTCTTGTTCAGTATGATGCCAGATGGTAGGGAATATATCTCTGGTCAGTCTGGGTTGGCTGTCCTGGTTGTATCCTCTTCCAGTTCCTCTTGCATCCCCAGACTCCTCACTGGAATGGCAGCGTAAGAAATTGAAAGGTCCTTTGTCTTAGTGCAAGTCCTGCTCAGCAACAACCAAAATACTGGTGCCTTATCAAACTTTTGCTCACCCTGAATCCAAAACACAGCCCTGTTCCAGCATGCTTTTAAAGTCTTATAGTGTTCTGATTTAACAGAAACCCACGTGAGGCAGGGCTCTTCATTAGACTTCTGAATTTAGGATTCTACCCTAATGAAAAGGAAGCACAAACATAACCACACTAGACAATTACATGGTGTCTGGAACCATGGGTTCCATATTTCAGCCATATTTCAAGAGAGTTGAAATAAAATAATACCTCAGAGAAACAAGCAACATGGTTTAATTTCTTCTGCTGTCTACACTATTGACCATTTTGCATGAAGTCAGAATTTCCAGCTGATTTTGCTGGCAGAAGCAGACGTGTTTTGGGGGGGCATGTGGTTCACTTCACAGTCTTTCAGGAAGAAGCAGCAGATTCCAGAGGTTAGAATCAATGAAGTTGTTGGAAGCAACACAGGTCTGTAACAACCTAAACTCCTTCAGCTCTTGGTTCCACCTTCTCTTCCAGCCTGAAAATGCATGGATCATCTCTATACGGAATGTCATTTTTTCATTAAGAGTTCACTCCAACAGTCACAAGAATACTTTTCAGTTTTCAGCCATATGGGATGATGGCACTTTAGACAAGACTTGGTTCTACTTAATATTTCTATTAGAAGTTCTGATGACAGTGATTTTAGAGAAGATTTTTTATATTTAAGTGTTTCAGAAGGGGGATTTGCAATCATATTAGTTTAAATGTATAATTTTCTTTCAGTGTAAATGAAAATGGATTAATTATTTTCTCTATAGATTTCATCATTATTGGCTGTTCTGTGATCCACAGGTGTGTGTAGTTATTGAAGTCTTTCTTTCCTTGCAACAAATTTATATAATGACAAGAATAAATTAAAATTTATTCCGCAAGAGAAGTAACCTCCTGCTAAGAGTTTTATTGTCTTGGTAAATTTGCAGTTGTGATGTTTCTAAAATATAGATGCAGTATTATCTTCAATCTCATGTAAATGCCAGGGAATATTGGTTTTATTTAGAGGATTGTTTGTTTTCTGGTATTAAGTGTGTTAATCTGTGGATTTTTGAGTATTTTAATTGCATATGAGGTTAGGTTATATTTTCTGTGTGGAGTCTATCAGTTTAATGTTGATGGAACACTAACGGTATGCCATTTTTTTGGTGAAACTAACTCTAAAACCCTAATTTGGAATTCAGATGCATCATAAGAACAACATAGTTACAGTTACACAACTGTCTAAAAAGATCTGGCTTAAATGGAGCATGGAAATTAGTTAATAATAAGTCTCAATCAGTTCATCACTCAGTTTATATTGACATTGGGGGGTTGTCCCACAAAAGGTTCAGGACCTTGCACTGGGCTTTGCTGGTCTTCTTCAGGTTTGCATGGGCCCTCTCCTCAAGCCAATGAAGGACCTTTGGATGGCATCTCTTCCCTTTGGCAAATCAACTGCACCACTCAGCTTGGTGACATCTGCAACCTTGCTGAGGGTGCACTCAACACCCTGTCTATGCAGCTGATGAGATGTCAGTGAGAATGGTCCCAGTATGGACTCTTGAGACACATCCCCTTCATCGCTGTTGGTCACTTGGATACTGAGTGTGATGGTTTAAGGCCAATTTGGGAGGAGAACTCTTAGGGAAACCCTCCCTCCCCTCCCCTAGCCGGTTCAGGAGAAAACTTGACAGAAAGAAAGTGGAAAGAAACCTGTTTATTATACCAGCAAAACACTCTCTCAGCACAATAGATTGAACAATACCAGATGATGAATTAAGGAAAACAAAGTCCCTCCTGTAGATGGTCTCTGCTCTCTGTTCTTTCCAGTGCTGGTGGAAGTTGCTGCGAAGGGTGGCTCCCAGTGGGTCCAGGTGCCAGCTCCCCGGCGCCCCCCGGGTCCTCAGTATGGGGGAGGTTTGAACCGTTCTAACAAAAAGGCGGGAAAAAAGAAAAAAAAGAAAAAAAAAGAAAAAAAGAAAAAAAGAAAAAAAGAAAAAAAGAAAAAAAGAAAAAAAGAAAAAAAGAAATGTGAAGCTTCTCAGCCCTAACTAAGCTATGCTACCTAGCTAGGAAGCAAAGAGAAAGTGAGTGCTGAAAAAAAACACCTGCTGTTTGGGTGCCAGTGACTCACACTCTTCAAGGCTAGTCTGAGAGGTTTCTGAAAACAAACTGTGCACTTTCTTTCCATTACTCTCAGATTCAAATTAAAGCTACAGCACGTAATACTCAACATAAACCCAACAGACGATTGGGGATACATCGTAACATCACCCCAGAACACTGAGCCATTGACTGTCACTCTGGATATGGTCAGTCAGCTCATTATCCATCTAAAAATTCATCTATCAAACTCATATCTCTCCAGTTTAGAGGTAAGAATGTTGTGGGGGACTCCATCAGGCCTTACAGAAGTGTCTGTAGGTGACATCCCTTGTCCCCTGACGCAGTCACTCCACCACAGACTAGGCCAACAGATCAGTTGGACTAATCAGGACTTCTACACTCTAGGATGGGCCTATGAATTTTCATGTTTCTTTAGTGAGGATATCACTGTTAAATGTGGGAGACTGTCCTATTCTAATTTATGAAATTTGAGGAGCAAGTAAAATGGTCATATGGTGGGAGTATGAGAAATGGTGGTAGGGGACTCATACAAAAGGACTATGCTGACCTTAGCAAGATGAATGAAAAGACAAGTTAAATGTTTATTCTGACATGATTTACTTTTCCTCTGTGCTTTAAAGGTTGCAAAAAAAAAAAAAAAAATAGAGTGTCACAGAATTAAAGATCATTACATAAGCAAAAGGAGAGTGCTAATTCTATGTGTCAACTCAATTCTGGCACTGCATAACTCCTGTATATTTGGTATTTTTGCAACTGTGAAAATGTATTGCAACTTTCTGTACTTAATTCTGGATGGTATGTTAAGAATTCAGTTAATATGCTCTGCAGAGCATGAGCTAACTAAGAGTAGCTGGTTTAAAACCTGAAATTCAAAACTTCATCATACCTGGAATAATTATGACAGGAAGGATAAAGACACACCTTTGACAGCAAAGACAGCCTTTTAGTTTTCCAGTTCCTGCTCAAAAGCTAAGCACTCTTCTTTCTTAGTTTAAGCAGTCATATGAAAAGCTTCATTTAAAAACACAGCGTATATGTCATTGGAAGAAACTGCTTTCTTGGTTTTAACTGGGGTTTGTTGTATGTTTGTTTGTTTAGGGTTCTTTGTTGTACAATCAAACTGTGGCAGACGTGTCAGGGAAGATTTTAATTGTAAACAGACAAAGTCATAAAATTTGGGGAACTTGAGCCTTTCAATCAACATATGGGACTGATAGTAGACATCACAACCTAACTCATAGTACATAGGTAAGTGACCTTCCAGTTACTCAAAGAAGGCTAAGCTTCAAAACCAACAAATGTATTTCAAACTATAAATTGTGCAATTAGACTGGTAAGACATCACCACAGGGAATTATCGAAGTCAAATTCAGGTAAAATTCACAAAAAAATTTCCTTTCTGATTCCAGTAACAAGGCTGTTCCACAGTCAAAATTAATTAGAGTGTCCTTTCTTTTTAAATCAGGAACAGAAAGATTCAGGACATGAGCCTTTAGGGATGGGGTCTAATATCTGCCATATTTTATACTTGCCTTTCTGTATAATTATTTCTACTGATTACAGGAAAAAGGACTGGTGGCATTTCACCCCTTATAGTAATTGTCCTGCTGTGTAAAGGGTTGCTCAAGATAAAAAAAGTCAGTAAGATATAAATGTACTCTGTCCCTGAACTTTGAAGAAAGTTTTTGGTGAGAAACCAGAATTGTTAACTTCCCTAAAATGCACTCAAATATTGTGCTGGGAGCAGTTGCACTTATTTACCATATTTATCAAGAGCTTTAGTGGTTGTTTCTTACTATACTTAATTTACTTTGAGAGCTTAGTCTTACAAATATTAAGAGCTTGTACTGTAGAAATACTATTTTTTTATTAAAAAACGTAATCTAATGGATACATTTGAAAAAGAATGAAGAATGTATTCAGCTTTTCTGCAACAGAATTACTGCTTGTCACAGTATCTGGTATAGAGGCTATGGTTTGGATTTGTACTGAAAACAGTATTGATAATACAGATAGCTTTAGTTATTGCTGAGCAGTTGTCTTGGTTTTGAAAGACGGGTATCTGCCAGGGAAAACTGGGATTTCCCTTAGAATGGGGAATGTAAACCCCTCACCCCCGCCAAATTATAATTTTGCAATTAAGGGCTTTCAGGCAAAGATTTGGGAATAGGAATAACAGTTCTTTACTAGGAATACTAACAATATAAATGTAGTAGGAAAAAAAACCACCCAACTAACCAAACAAGCAAACAAAGAACAATTTTGGAAAACCCTGACAGAGTCAGAGCTACAAGCTGACACCCTGTTGGTCAGGGTGTTGGATGCAATCCAAAAGTGAGTCCTCCTGGAGTGGCAGATGTGGTTCTGGTGGAGTAGAGATGATCCTGTAGAACAAGGGTCCAGGTAGTGATGAGAAGGGGGTTCAGTGGTGGTGAGAAAGGGTCCAGTCTTCCTCCAGGAATTGGGTGAAGCTCGATCCTTTCTGTGTTCCTGTGTATCAGTTTTATCCAGGTAGGAATGGTTGGCTCCCCCCACTGGGTAGAGCATCTCACAATAGGATGATGGAATGTGGATAGTCTATTTTGGGGATGTGTGCTTTTAAGGGTGTCTTAATGGTCCATTAGCAGAAAATATTCCCCCTGGATGGAGGACAGGAGGTGAAAGAGATAAGAAACACTGCCCTACTTCGTTTTAACAGTTGGCCCATTATCAAAAGGCATCTGCCCACCTCCTCCCAGAGTTACAAGAGATAAAGAAAAACATCTCCCCAACTGCTTTCAACAAATGAAATAGAATACACATTTTTGATTCCATAACCCAAGACAGTAGTGTTTGCACAGTCAAGGTATGTTTTCCTTGTTACAATTCCTGAACAGGTAGTAGGCTGGAGGTGCACAGGAGACTGAGTGGAGACACAGCTGTGGCAGCTGTCCCCAAGCATATGTCTTCACAAGTCACCCTTCTGGACAACAAAGCCCTGCTGTCCTTGAGATGACTGGCTACCTCCCTGCTTGATGTGAAGTATTGCACTAGTTCCTACTGAACTGCCTCTACCTCAAATCATCATTTTTCAGGTGAAAGTGAGTGAGAAGATTGGTGGGGTGAAACTACACTACACCAGAACATTAATTCCTGCTCTTCTGCACTTTGTGAGAGCACTGGCTCCAAACTGTGCAGCTGTTGCAGTAAGAAATGTGTGAAATAATTACATCTTGAAACCTAGTTTCATTAATTGTTGTTTTTGTGGTTTTTTTTCAATGGATTAAATCTTTAAATATATATCATTAAATGATTGAGGATTATTAAAGATATTTAAGCACAGACCAATGGCGTGACTTTGGATGGTGTGTATGTGTCTGTGTGTCTGTGTGCCTGTGTGTATGTCTGTGCTCCATCATCTGTCATCAGGCACAATAGCCATGGGTCATCCAGCCCCGAGGTGAGAAACCTACCCTATAGGTATTTCGCAAGGAAAGGTGCAAAATTTCTTAGGAAATGAAGGAACAGTTCAGCACAGACTCACACAAAAATACACAGAATGTGTTAAGAAATAAGAATACATTAAAGAATGTTGATTTGGACTAAGAAGTTTGGGGTTTTTTTTAAAATTTATTTTTGTGTTTAAATAAGAGAGGTTTAAAGAACATAGAAATTAATGTTTTCCTGAAGAGAAACCTAACTATTACAGATCTGAAGAATTCCAGCAAAACATTCTTTATCCTCTCCACCCAAAATGCAATTCCTTACCCAAGGAGATTTACTCCTTCTTGCAGTCACACACAGTCATTCCCAATATGATTCCTCTTTGGCCTCTGTAGTAATAATAACAACCATAATTACATTGTGCCTTCTGACCCCAGTTTAGCATAACACATTTCAGTTCACATACTAAGTAAAATGTTTAATCACAAGTGTGCTGAGGGAGGAGCAGGTGTTCTCAATATCTCACCTCCAAATGCTTGCCCTTTGGCTGGTTTCCTCTCACACACCCATTTATTATAAAGCTGATGGAACTTGCTGCTCCTGCCTCTCTGAACTTCTTAAGTAGCACCTCCGGCGTCAGCATTATTAAAAAATAAAATCAAATGTGAAAGAAATAGGGCAACTGGATGGTCATAAGGACTTGGTGCTATTTAGATTACACAGCTCCTTAGGTATGTCCTTACGTTTAACGATGAGCATTTGGTACCTGCAAGTATATAATCACCTAAGCTCATGTCATTACTTGGTTTAACAGCTAATGCTTAAATCATGGCTCTTGATGGATTGACAAGAGAATGCTTTTCCCTTCCAAATAATAGAAAGGAGATGGATCCAGGTTTCTTTTTTTTCTTTTTTCTTTTTTTTTTAAAGTGTTTTTAAAAGCTGCTACGTTCCTGAGCCTGCAAGGGCTAGTCAAGGGATTTCATGTAATAATGTGAGAAATGCACTTGATGGAGATTTTGTGTCATTCTGTGCAGAAAGATAAAGCAAAGATCACTTTCTTTTTAGCAGAGCAGAACTATTCAGTGCAAAATAAAGCTGGATTCTCACTCCACATCTCTGAGGCTCAAAATAATTAAAATTAAGTCCTTGAAAATGTAATAAAACCCAATGGAGGCAGATGATTTGTTATGCACAACTGACATTTTGATGAGAATTCTTAGAAATTGCTGCCACTTGTGTGTTTGCAATGTACTTGGAGCTTTCCCAGTACTGACCTACATATTAAGGTCCAAGACAACTGTTGAATGTACAACATGACACAAAAAGGAGAATATTGCTTGGTAATACCTGAATAAAACTCATAATTCCTGGTTGAGATAGAGCAGCTGTCTTTTTGAAAGCTATCTGGTCTTTATTTGAAGAACTTAACCAATGATGAATGTGTGAAATGCCTATAAAATTAACTGCTGTGAGAAGGTATTTTTATTTAAAATGTCATCATTCAAACTACTAAATTTTATGTTATCTGTTTGGATGAAGAGCTTTTTCACTCAAAAACAATCTCTCAAAGGCTGTACTTGTACATTACAAGCAAGTCACCTTTTAGCCCTCCCTTGGACCCTCTAAAGAAATCAAACTTTTTTATCCTCCAGCTGAAAACATGTTTTTCCTGGATGCCACTGGTTTTTATAACTTTTGTCAGCCTTTTCTAATAACCTTTAACATAGACACTAGAACTGACAGTAATGCTCTTATTACTGCCAATGAGAGCCACCCTACTACAGCTTTATAATTTTCCTTGTTTCCACTTCAAAAGTTCCCATGGGGTCTTTCTATGCTTAATAGTGCTGGAAATGGGTGCTCAGTTGGTTGGCTACAGTGGCCCTGTATCATCTGTAGCATAACTGATTTCTAAAATAGAATCTTGCCCTATAAATATGACCAATTTCCTTGTAGTTGAATATATTAAAATGTGAGTTGCTAAATACTATTTATAATGAATATCAGATCACTCTGTAGAACTGGCCTCATCTTATTATTTACTGTTCCCCAGATTTTTATTCAGCTGCTAATTGTCTATTTTGTTCAATTAAGCATCAATGTCCCATTAGTTACTCCTCAGACTATTCCATGACCCATCTGTTCACACCAAAAGCAAGTTGTATTCATCTTAGTCATTTTTCTTTCTTAAGTTCATCTATTACTTCTATTAATATTCCTTTGTGAAATCTGAAGTCTTTCTTCTTTCACTCCAGGAAGCCAGGCTTAAGTGCAAAGACTGGCAAAGGCAGTGATTGTAATGGGTGCAAATCTGTTTTGTTTATTTTTAACTTGCTTTTTTCCCCTTTGCAGCTGTTCTAACTGATTTGGGAATGACCTGCAGGCAGTCAGCAAGCACCCCTATGCCTATCCATCATAACTTGTCCTTTCTTTTATTCTGTCTCATCAAGTCCACTAAAGCATTTTTCAAAGGATCAGTCTTTTTATTTCCAGTATTTTCCACATGGCAGTGCAGTAATAAGGCTGGCACAAGACTCACTGCGCGGAATGAAACTTGTCCTAAACCCAACTAAGCTGTTTTCACAGCCCAAAGCCTAGCCAAAAATTTATTGTGGATTTTCTCTGCTATTCCATTATCTGCACAGCTTACTGTAGCCCCTCTATCAGGAAAAGTCTTTTCCCTCACAAGGGAAAATGGCACAGACTAAGAGAGATGCTGCTTTGTACAGCACAACAGGAGTACTTGGAGATGTTCCATTTCTGTCTGTAGTGTAACACTCTTTGTTCTAGCCAAATAATGTACCCTTTTACTAGACATTAGCCACAAAGGGATTTTTAAACATCACACTTGGGCTACTGAGAAGTATTTGACCATGTGTCGACATTCAGACTGCAGCATCTTGCTCGTATGCCAATGCTCGTACACTTGGCTGAGCTGATGAGCTGATGCTGCACCCGAGCTGAAGACATCCTTGCTCCCCTCCTCAGCTGTGCTCACAGAATGCCTCACCTTCCACAAAAAAAAAGCCCCAAAACCTAAATAAACAAAAACCCCAACCCAAACCAAACCAAAGAAACAAAAATACCCAAACCAACCAACTATGTAACAAACAAAGCACAACAAAAATACCCAACAACCCCCACCCTTTCAAAAAAGAAAGAAAACCAAAACAAAATATCCCCAGCCAGTTGGGGATCTTTTTTTCTTACTATAGAAATTGAAAAATTCATCTGAGAGAATCATGACCTGCATGCAAATCCATTTAATTCCTGTTTTTGAGCAAAGAATTTGATTCCAAATTATGGCAGGTATTTGCAAAGGTCGTCTTCCGTAGAGCTTTTTTAAATGTCTCTTTAAGAAGGGGCTGATGATCACATCTTCATTTCTAGGAGAAAGTTTACACTCTTGGCTGTAATCGAGCGCCTCCATAACCTTATGGTGGGACTGTCTTTCTAAGCAACAAAATATTCATATCTTACAGAAGGGGACAGAAATGAGCAAAAAAGGCCAATTCCAGCATGGAGTATGAACTGGAAGAAATAATCCAGATATCTGATCCCTGCTGAAGGGGAAACACATGCATATTATTAGACGGGTTTTATGTGTAAACTGAAAAAATAATGTAAAGCATTTATTTTGGTAACACTGGTCTATGGTCTGTAGCAACTGTAGGTGTCTTTCCTCAAAACAGGATGTTGAACTAGAGGAGATATAAATGCCTGCCTGAAGTTTTTACTTGAGGTATTCAAAGACTAGAAAAGTGACAAATCTTACCCCTCTGTGCTGAATATTTCTCTTCATTAGCATTTAAGTGACCCTCATTCAGTGTGCAGAATTTCTATTGCTGTTTTTCATTGGTTTATCCTTTGACGGGTTCTGAGCCCTGGATGTTGTTCTAGGACCTTAAGATGCTTATAAGGTAAGCACTGCAGCATTGACATGGTGAGGGCTGCCCAAATCCTGTGCTAACTCCACCCCAATTCAAGCAGGTCAAGGAGGGGTAGTGGATCTGCCTCAAACTGGGGGAAATGATGATTATGAAGGGAAAGTCCCTCCAGCTGGGATGCATTAGGGCAGAATGATGTAAGGATGAGACTGAAACAGAATTTTTCCCAAAGAAGGAATTGAGACATAGAAAGGAAAAAAAAAGGGTTTCTTATTGTCAGAAGTCTTTTAAAAGTCACAAAGGCATAGTAAGTACCTCGGTAAGAGTATCTCTCATGATCATATATTCCTCTGAGTCACAGAGTGGTTTCTGTCAAAAGAAACCCCTTTTTTCTCAGTCTGAGGTGGTCCAGGGGTCAAAGTCTCTTCTGTCTCCATAGTCCTTAAATGGTTCTTATAGCTTGCTCTCTCTTCACTCTTTTTGTTTATCCCTAATGAAGCCATCTGGCCCAACATTCACAAGGCTGCTCAGTACCTTGCAGGGTAGGGCCTCATACTCCCTTATTCATGTCAAGTTGTTTTTTTTTTTTTTTTGTCAGACACCATTTATAGAGCTTTTTGCTTATAAAAACTACTGAAGCTTGGAAACAATAATTGTTTTTTTAAAATATTTTTGCTATTCTAATAAAAATAGCAGACCACAACAATAAAACCACTCTACAGTAAGTAAATTAAAGAAAAACAGTAATGCTCTGCTTAAAACGTGAGGAAAGGGAACTTTAAACCTAGGGCTGAAAATGTCTGAGTCCAGACAAGTTGACTGAGACTGAGTTAATTTTTTATATGAGGGAGCCAGAACCTTTTCCAAAATGTCTCCAACTCTGAACAAGAAGAGGATCTAAATTTTAAGAACTCACATTCTTAAAATGGTGCTTGATATGGAGCCAAAGGTGGGTTTAGTTGACCTTGAAGTGCAACATATTTTTTGGCACAGCAGATTCCTAGTAAACCTTTTCCCCTTCCCAAAATGTCCTTTACCCCTGCCATCCCTGACTGCATTTGTAGAGGTAAATAAGACATCCTGGGACTGTTCTTGGACAAAGAGTTTGTCCAAGGCTCATATCTATACAGTTTAACTCTCTTAACCCTTCTTCAAACTGCCCATGGAGAGGATTTTCTGTCCTGAGCTGGCTCTTAGCTTGTCCCCTTTTTAGCATTACTTGGCTGAGAGCAAAACTCTGTGCAACTTTCCACAGTATGAATGGTTGCATTCATTCTATACTCAGGCGTGACCAGGTGCTGGCCTGGTTCATTTTATTAGTTTAGCTGTAACCTTTGTGGCCATGTCAAATTGTCTATCAGTTTCTTTTTGACTTTAAGTAAAGTCAGTTTTATATACTCAGCCCTGGATGTGAAGTTGCCTTAAGTGCAGTCCTGCAGTCTATCTTAAAAAAAAACAAACAACAAACCCAAACAAATAAACACCCAGAAAAAAAAATAAACCAACCAAAGAAACAAAACCCCAACACAAATCCTTGGCTCAGTATTTAATTCATGTTGTCTTGGTTTTTGTTTGGGGGTCCTTTTTACCTTTTTTATCCTTTTGTTTTAATGTTTTAGGACAAGACAAAATAGCCTTGAGTCAGAGGAAGCTTAGATTAAATATTAGGAAAAATGTATTCACTGAAAGGCTGTCAAGCATTGAAACAAGCTTCCCAGAGGAGTGGTGGAATCACCATCCCTGTAAGTGTTCAAAAATGTGTAGATGGGATACTTGGGGAAACAATTTAATGGTGGACTTGGCAGCCCTGGGCTAATTGTTGGACTCAGTGATCTTACAGGTCTTTTTCAACCTTAGAGATTCTATTATTCTATGATACTATGAATGTTTTAAAATTTAGATTCTGGAAATCAGCTGAAAAGAAATATTTAATAATTCTAAAAATTAATTAATAAAAAAAATAATTTGCAAGTGCCACATAAGGAATTTATAGTCTTGAAAATAGGGAAAATTTAATATCTGTTATATGAAGCATATTAACAAATAAAACCCACTAAAGATTTATTGTTCCTTGATTAGTCTTTGACCACTTCAAACTGAGTCCCTGAAAGTTCTGTTGGTTAAAGAAAATGTTGAAATTATCACACAGGAATATAGCAATGACAAAAACTACTTTCTGTCTCACCAAAAGTTATCTTAAGGAGAGATTGTTGTCAGATGCTGAAATTGGACTTTATCTTCCTTATCTGCACAACTGGCTTCAGCTTCAAGAGTGACATAACACCTGCTAAACAGGGAGGTGGAAAAGCCAAGTGGACAGAAGTCAGCTTGTATCATGGAAGAGGAAGCTTGATATGACTAAAATTGCTATGACCTTTTTTTTACAAATATCAAGGAGTTTCTTCGACCCAGCCTACAAGCAAAATCTTGCAGCCCAGACTCCCATATGTAATTATTTCCTCTTTTTAAACAAATATTGCTAAGAGATTATTTTTCCTTTTTACTTGTAAAATTCCCTTTGAAAAAGAAGATACTGGTACTTTGAAAAATAAGAAAAAATGTGGGCAACTACCTTGCTGGATATGGACCCTGTGTGAGGAGTCTCACAGCTTGCTCAGTATTTCTTTTGGGCGTGTCTCTTTTTCTTGGAAGCTATCTTGCCCTTAATTTTTAAAGACTTTTCCTGGGCAGGTGTGCCAGCTCTGGAGAAAGGTAATTTTCTTTTATCTACAGCTCTTTTTCAGTTCAGCAATAGAAAAGCATTCATCAAAACTAACCTGTGTGTTTCCAGCACAATAGCCCAGGGTCAGCACCTGTCTGAGCAGTTGTGGGTGATCTGGTCCCTTCTCTGTAGTTTCTAACTACAAGCAGAATTGATGGAGAGAGGGTGGCAGACTTTCCTATTTTGAGCCTCATCATACCTCAGGTATTTTGGATCAGAGCAAAAGTTCTCCTCAAACCTATACCCCACACTGCCCAGGCACTGCTTTAAATATTATCAGGCTATTTGGCTTTGCAAACATGCTTTGTGGCCACCTTCAGAGGGAAGGTGTCAGAGCATGTCTGCTGCACTGGATGTGGGATAACTCTTCTCAGTTTATGAAGCCCAGACTTGAGGTGACAAGGCTATAGTGTATTCCTGTTGTGCTGTGCCTTTGAAATAATGATGTAAAATTCATAGCAGATGAAATAAGAAAGTAATAGTCATTAAATAAATGCTGCTTTGAAGAATGATAAGTCTTTGATACACTAGCGAGAGCTTTGACTATCATAAGAAAATGCAGAGTTAACTATACTGTTATTAAAAGCCAGGCCATATTTTCCACCCATTTTTATTTGTGAGGTCTCCTTGAAATGCCTTATAAAACTTGGGAACCCAGGCAGCTTTTCTCTAGGGAATATAAAACTATAGCAGCTGATACTGGTAAAATAGGTTATATGGAACCTTAGAAATGACTGCTTGATTTGTCCAGTATTTATTGCCTGAGTAATGTAGAGAAACAGTAAAACAGAAAAGCACAACTTTCCATCTGTGCTGCATTATGCCATACATAGGAAATATTTTTCATTTCAAATGGTGGTATCCCCGTAGGCTTTCTTGCTTTGATATCCTATGCTACCACACATGATATGATAGAGTATAAACAGACTGACTATAAATCTGAATCTTTACAGTTTTGAAAACTGAAACATTCCAGCATTCACTTCCCACCAAAGAGTGTAGCCCAGGTCAGGTGTTTGGATTTTTTTTTCTTTAAGTGGAGGCAAAGGTTGTTACACAGAAACCTGAAACCTAAGCTAAGAAAACAGAAAAATATTACCAAGACCGAGCAAACAGAAAAGTGTTCCCATCTGGTATACAAGGTGCACAGCCCAAAATCTCAGCAGAACATAAGGGGAGGGTTTGCTGTTTTAAAAACACAGCCTTCAAGCATTAATTTCCCTTTATTCTCTAAATGTCTGCTCACAAATCTGTACACCTTAAATGTCACCAAAATGTGAGCCTGTGTGACACTGGAGGAACACTCTCTGTCTTTATCCATTTGAAACCAGAGAGAGGCAGCATGTTAGAACAGATGGGCGGGTAGCTTTAAAAGAGGTCAAATTTGTTGTTTAGCAGGAGGGATCAATTTTGGTGAGTTGTTTTGGGGTTTTTGTTGCGTTTTGTTTCATTTTGTTTTGTTTTCCATTGCATGCTTTATTTATTTATTTAAAAATATGAGTTAGAACTCCTATAACTAACTTCCTGGGACATAATTAATTTTGTGAATTAAACAGGTCTCATTATTTCAGTATTTATTCTATTTTTCTGAATTGAACTTATGTAACTTGATGTAAGTATGAAATTGAAAGCATTTCTGGTAATGGGGAACTTTGGATCCCCACAAATCCTTCTGACTACAGAGGCAGGGCTGGTAGGAACCAGATCAACTGATCCACCACCACCAGGCTGTGCGTGTGTGTGCAACAGCCCAAACATACATACACAGGCACAAACTAAAAACACAAAACTTTACAAAGAATTCAGATGCTTGGGAGGAGAAAGCCTAAGGGGACCCACCAATAAAGCTTAGAGAAGCTAGTGCATATTGTTAAAGATGTGCAAGTCCTGGAAATGTAGAAACTTCAGAAAAATAACCAGAAATAAAAAGGTGTGCTCTCCCGTCCATTCCACAAAACAAGTTGGAAAAAAAATGTGTTCCCTTTTAGTGGTTTATTCTTCAAAACTACATTTATTTCTTTCCTGAAGAACTGCACTGTGTATAATTTTCATTTCAAAGGAAGCACTACTAGGTATGTTTGTGAACCAAAGTGAAAATTCTTCCTTGGATACAATATTTTTGACTAGGAAAAAAAAAATGACTTTGAGATCAGAGAGGCTTCAAATTTTATAATTTAGTTATTTAAGAAAAGACATTTCCACAGAAGAAACAGGAAAAAAATGTATACAGTCGTTATAAGGCAGCCCAAGGGGAGGGATTACAGATATATGTACTGTATACATTCTGGGTATAGTGGAATTACAGTTGCTTCATGTTTAAAATTAAATTTAATTTTAGGATTGCAAATTAAATTATTTCAAATTTTTATATGGATTTAAAAAGGTGTTTTAAATGACTGAATTGCAACAGCTATGCTATTTTTGACTTCTCAAAAACTTTGAGTGCTGTAGAAGCCTAGAAGTTCAAGAGGCTAATGTGCTTGTCTCAAACACTGATAGCCACATAGCTGTGGAGCCAACTGGGGACTGCTGGTAACACCACGCTGTGAGAATGGATAGGATGTGGCTGGAGAAGGGGCATGCAGAGGTGGGGCAGCACTTCCTTACTCTGGCTCCTGGAGTTAACACAACCCAACACCGTGCAAATGCAGCATGAGGTTGAGAAGCGGGAATGGGCTGCTGTGGAGAGAAATAGGATGGAATTGGGTTGCAGGCTCTGGGGTGCACCTGCAGAGTGCCAGGGCAGTGCAAAGGGGCCTGTCTCCACACGGTCTTGGGGGGAGGAGATGGCGTGTGGCGGATCCCCTATGAGAGGAGCCTGCTGGAAGCTGCTGGACGCCTGAAGGGTGCACCATCAGCCCACATAAGGACTTAGGAAACTGTGTCACTGACATGGCAACTTGTGATAGGTCACTTAGTGAAAAATATAAGGAAATACTGTGTCTTGAAGAAGGGTATAAAACCAGCTTGTTTCTTTGAACAAAGAATAGGGTGCCTCTGTTATTTCAGGCTGTTGACAAAAAGCCAACCCAGGAGAAGGCAACCAAGACTATCAATAACCCCTGTAGTCCTCTGACCCGCTTCCAGAAAGGTCTAGAGGAATGGACTGCACGTTAACTAAATTACATAGACAGCAAGCAACTTATCTCTAGGGTGGGGAAAACTCATCTATAAAAAGTTAACCCTGAGAAGCCCAGGAGCCTGTGTACTCCACAAATTCCATCAGCTGGATCAATACCAGAGCCAAGACCAGTGGTCTTTCTTTCTGCTTTTCTTTCTCTGTCTCCCCCTCTTTAATGCGTCTCTCTCTCTCTTCTCTTTCATCCTAAGCCTTTACCTGAAACCCACTGCTGTGTGCTTATACTAAGAGGTAAGGGACTGACTTAAACCAATTCCCAAACCAAGTGTATCATTTAAAATAAAACTTTTTAAGCTTTTGCACACCCTCTGGCTTTTGTCACTCCTTTCAAGCATGAGCATTTACAAGTCTTGAATGCTCATTTCCACTTAAGGGTGGGATGCCTCAAGTGCCCATTTAATAAAAAAGGAGGGGTTTTTTTTGTCTTTTTGTTAAAATTTGTTAAATTGTGGTCTTTTTTGTTAAATTTCCTTATTTATTCTCAGTTCTTGAGTCTGGAGGAAAGTAGTCTGTTCTTTTCTTCCCCTGGTTTCCTAGTGGACAGTTTATCAGTACTCCAGATATCAATCATGAAACTGGCTGTATCGCACCAGATTTTTATTTCAAGTTCAAACAAACCATTAATTTAGACACTGACTCAGGCCCAGTTCTGGAATCATTTACTAAAAAGCTGTAGCAATGCTTCCACTAAATGCAAGTGCCCTCATAACCAAACGAAGGAAGTTTCCTTATTTTTACCAGCATTTCTCATGATTTCAGTTGCCACAGAGGGTACAACAGAGCCTTCTGCACATCTCTGCAGGCAAATTCTGTAACTTCTTTGTAAAGAGGAAAAAAAATTGTCTTCCTGAATAGATGAGGGATGTCAAGTTTTTTAGAAGGAATGGTATCACAGGTTTGACTTTGCTTGATTACTTGCAGATTATTTAGTGAGTGGAGGAGAGAAATTTCCAAATTTGAATCAGGTTGTTGTTTTGGTTGCCTTGTCTGCTGCACAGTTAGTTGGACTTATTCCAGTGCATGTACCTACACTGACTGCTGGGGTGCTCCAGAACTGGTCAGGACCCCTCCTGCCTCAGCTGGGGCTACAGTTGGAGCCCACTGCAGGACCAGGCATGGCCAGCCTTGCCCTAGGACAGTGTTAGTTGGGATCCTGCCAGGCTGAGAAGATGGACAAGCCTTGGTGAAGGTCCTTGCCATGCACATGAAGGGCACAGGCCTCAGTGCTTGGAGTGCTCCTGCACCTCCCAAGAAGGAGTCCATACCCAGCACTGCTCATCTTCAGTAGCAGCTATTCAGGAAGTGAGGGGGAAAATGACTGAAAGCTTAATGATCAAGAAAATCTCACTACTTCCTATGTCCATTCCACATTGACACCAGATTTCACAGCTTGGATAGATCAGAGAGACTTTTCCATTGTCCAAGGAAACACACTAGAGCATCCCAAAGCCAAGCAGTAACATAGATATACATTATGCTTAATCTTTTCCCCAGAAATCCTGGACATAATTTTTTCCTTTGTTACTTGACACATGCTGTCACTGTTACACAATTCTGGAATGATCCTCTAACCTCACTAACCAGCTTTCAGTACCACATCCTTGTCAGAAACAGTATATTTCCCCTCAAACCTCTCTTGTCTTGCAGTTTCCTGCACATCATTAATGAAGATCACTATGGTATCATGAGTCTGGCAGTCTGAGGATAGGCCTCAGTGGCTTAACCTTGTTCTATCTCATAATAAACTGTCTTATGAATGGTCCCCACATTCACAGATCTTTTAAAAATCAATGTTTTCTAAAAACACAGGAAGAATTTTTGATACATGACAAGACTAGCTGTAAGTCATCCTTTTCTCTAGAAATGCAAGCTTTCACATCAGATTTAAACCTGATGTTAAAGTATCTTAACTACCTTACGTGTTTGACTCAAGATATTACTGAAAATAATATGAAAAATGTAAAATGTAATTTGACATGGCAGAAACAGATGTATTTCTAATTTTGATTCTAAACTGATAATTCAAAATGTAAGTTATTCAGAGAATGATAACTCCAATTAATAAGCAATTAAGAATTAATCAGTAATCAATGTAGTACTATCAGCACAAAAGGAGGTGACATAATAATAGTTTACATATTTTGCATTCATGAAGTATACATATGCTGTATCCATTAAAGCTGACTTCAGTTACTTAACATTCAATTGTGCATTTTGTGGAGTGAGTCAATAGAGTGAATCACTAGCCCACTGCAGTATCATATGGGAAACTTTCCCTCTCCCGAGCAGATGGAGACTAAGAATGTCACAGACAAAATGTGTTTTGTCTCTAGAGAAAGGATGTTGGCTGCTTTGTTCTTAGACTCTTCTACATGCCAAGCCTTCTGCTCGCACTGGGACTCCTACACTTTGGGGTCTCATGGATATTTCAGCATGTCTCTGAAGTGCTGACCTGCAGAAGGGAAAAACAGCCTATCCAGAGGCCTGCAAGTAAAATGTGACAATTTCTGTGCAATCCAAGATTTCTCTGGAGGGAGAAAGCAAAAAAAAAAAAATCACCTTTGTCATCCTTTTAACACATAATCCTCTTTGAGGGAGGCAAGTGCTTTCCATTTCCCTGTGGAAGATTTAGATGAGGGGTAATTGAGATGGCATTACACTTCTGCAGGTGACTGAGGCCACAGAAACCCTATTTTCTATTCCCTTTGGCTCCACCTACCTAGAACTTAATTTTTTTCATTTTTTTTTTTTCTGCTGTACTTTTCCTCACTTTTCTATGCACATCCTTCTCCAACTGAAGGATGATCCCTTTGAATTGTCTGAAAATAGCAGAAGGAAAATACCAAGAGGCATTACAAATTTACTTTCTTTCTCAAAGAAATATACTCAGGACCGCATATATCCACTCAATTTTTTTAAATCAACGAGAATACCAGGGATATCATTCTGCCACCTGCCAGTGGGCAAAATGACCAGCCTATGCAAAATAAAAGTGATCTTCTGAAAGTAACTGTATGTTGACCATGTTGGAGCTGAAAGCAACCCCTAATTTAAATGCATATGGTGCTGAGTGACTCTATGTGCAAAAAGTCTGAGCCTACATGACTAAATAAAATATAATTTTTTTACAGTTATTCCTTTACCAGCTCTCCTAGATTCAAGAGCATGCAGTCTCTGTTTTTCCAGTGTCTATCACAGAGTCCCAATCTAACTAGTCTCTTGATCTCAGCTATTCTATGACTCTTGCCAGATCCAACCCCAAATGGGCTTTGGCTTTTCTAACCCCACCTCTGCACTCTTGGACAGTGCCTCTGTATCCCTTCTGTGTCATATCTCTCCTAGAGAAGCACCAGCTTCTGTTCAATTGTTTTTGATGTTTAAAATGAGAGGTTTTTGCTCATGCATGCACGTCTCCTGCTGTCTTTTCTTGAATGCCCATAAGGTGAATAAAACTCGAGCTTGTGGAAAATGTTCCTTTAAAATCAACAAGCTTTTCAGGCCCCTTCTTCTATCCTGCTTTCAAGGTCTCTTCTGCCAGCCTTTACTCTGTGCTTTCTTACCAATCCAGTCCACAGCCTCTTCAATAGGGTGGGGGTCATCACCATCTCCCTTGCCTGCTCCTTTATTTCTAGTTTAAAACTCTCCTCCCCTGCCTGGCCAGCCTGTTGACAAAGATCATTTACCCCTTGGTACTTGCTGCAGCTGGTCATGTGGATGATATTTTTACCTCAGAGAGGATCCCAAGCTTGTAAAAGATTATCCCTGTTGTCAACACCGGCTGTACAATAGTTTGGTGACCCATGGGGTCCATCCATTTTTCATCAAGTCCTTCCCTCTCACTGGAATAATCAAGGGGTTGCCAGCTGGGCCCCTGGGCCCTTGGCTTCCACCTCAAATGCAATGTCATGCTTAGTACAGTTTGGATTTCCCCTACAAGTATTGGTGCCCACAGAGAAGAGAAGCAGTGGGGGATAATCTAAGGATCAGATTGGCAACCTGGTGCCCTAGATCCAAATTCCTGACAAACTGCAAACATTCCTAGACACCAGGTCTACCAGGAGACCAGGAGATGCTGGTGTCCATCCCTGGCAGCTCATACTTCTGCTTCCTCCTGACACTGCTGCAAGTCTTGGGCTCAGCCACCCCAGGTGCCTCATTGGACACAGCTCTCAGCCCTTCATGTGTGGCCTGGGCACTGAACCCTCGCTGTAGCTGCAGACTTGCAGGTGGGGCAGGAATCATCTTCCCAGTACGAGAAGCCACAGGATTCCAGCCTTTACCATCAGAAAAATCTATAATAAGCTCAGACTTGATCTACTCTTCTCTCAATGCAGTTAGACTCGTAAAAAAGATTCAGTCAATATTGTTCTCTGTTGCTGCACTGCCTGGTGACCTCCTCCCACAGCTGCTTTACTGAACTGCACAGCCCTTTCCCCAGTGCACAACTCCTGCAGGCAAGGAGCACATCAATCTTCCCCAGCCCGAGAAAGTGGATTGTCATCCTGGCCAAGCCCAGGACTCAGGGCTGCATCCTCCCTCAGGAGCTCAGTTTGAGTTCAACTCTGGCACACCAGGTAGAGTTCCAGCAGTCAGTGGGGACCATGCTTTTTAGCACCTCATCACTGTCAGCACAGCCATACACTGTGGACAGCAGAGCTTCCCCCACCCTTCCATGCCTATTTCTGCTGCATAGACTGTTACAGAGAAGTCTCCTTAGATCCTCCTGGGACTGCTTGGCTCTTTTCATCAAGAAGCACCTTTTGGTTGAAAATATTTGACAGAGCTTGATAGAAATGACTAGAGCTTGCTAGTCAAACCAGATCACTATTGCCACCCTTTCCCAGTCGTAATAGAGACCCCCAAAATTCCTCAAAAAGTTCTTCAGGAGGCATTTCTGAAAGATCTGGGAGCAGAAACCAGAAACTGCTGCACAAACTGCTGCATCTATTGGGTACTTAGTTTCAGACATCAGGCTATTTTGTAATTACTCTGATTTACAGCAGACTATTGTTTCTGAAAAGGGACCTTCTACAGACTGTGTTCAAAATGTACAGACATCAGAGCTGACAGCTGTGCTTGCATTGAGCTTCCCAAATTTTAATGAGGCTCTACATAGTTTTTTAGCTTGAAATATGTTATTTTAACTCCAAGGTTAGAAGCTGCTACCTTATGGTCAGAGACTGGAATCACAGAACTGCAGCTGTCATAAGTTTCTTTACCTTCACCAAGAGGCATGTTTACAGAAATTTGCAATTGTGCTGCATCTGGAGAGCTTGGTTTCTCTCTCCACTGTACATGTGAATGACAGCTTCGGTGATGAGACAGGACCAGACTGAGCCTTCTGATTTCACTTAAATCACTGTCACCCATATACATTTGCAACAGGAGAAAATGACAACTATGACTAATCAAAAAATACTTTCAAAAGCTGCCTCTTAGCATAAAATACTATCAGTGACATCACACAGAGCAAAGAATTTTATTCAAAATCTGCTAACAAAGGATCCAGATTTTAAGTGACTACCACAGTTCCTCAGGGAGGGAGGGCTTTACAGACAGTACATTTGTTTGTGCCTTGTGAGCAAAACCTGTCAACTGAAGTCAAGTAAATTGTAAATTTTTATAGCTGGACTTTTCATTTGTAATTTTAGTGAAGGATTGAATGGAAACAAGTATAACACATTGAGGTGCCTAACAGTGTTAGCACTTTTTAAATATCCACATATACCTTAAAACTATCAGAAAAATACAGAATTCAAATTTATAAAAGCAACATATTAGAGAGTAATTTTAACTGTAAAATTTTCAATCCATCATTTCCATAGAGCAATAAAATAAATATTTTATTCATTTATCCAGCCAAAATTTTACACTCAAATGAGAAGAGTAATATTCACCACCCTGGAGAAAATATCTGATTGAGGAGTACATTAACTCTGGAAATAGGAATACAATTGTGAAGTCACTGAAATGACAATCCATAATCTCATTGGACATCAAAATATTTGGAGGAACAAAAAAAGAGGCATACCAGAAATCCAAAATGTGATTCATTAAGTGAGGGTCTCAACATCCTCCTTCCTAATTGTCTTTTTACTCTTTCTTATTATTAAGTAATTTAGCAGCAGTAATTGCAGCAGCTTGGAGGAAAGCTCATTCACAGCATAGAAAATGATGTAAAATTCTTTCCTAAAATGACATAGGTTATTCCTTCCACTCTCTCTTTCCAGGAATTCAGAACCTAATTCAAGTGAATATTAAAGCACAAATGTGATAGACACCAAGGTAATTTGTGATTTAGGGGTTTTGAATACTGCTCTTTTCTGCTTTGACATTCTTTTTCTTTCTGCTGATTTATTTGGCTCCAGTTTACTGTTTTACACTTTGCTTATATTTTAATTGAATTTATTCATTAAGTTTCATTTGCTCATTAAGTTTCTTGTTTATGTATGATTGATACAACTAGATGCAAAAACTGTGGGCTTCAGCAAGCTGTAATACATGAATTGGTTTGTTCAAAGTAGAACTTAAATTCTGGGAATCAGAAAGAGCAAAGGAAGCCCATGTGAGATTAAAGCCATGGTAGATTTTGGAGGAAGAAACTGACACTCAGGACTTGCCTTTTTACATTTGCCATGAGATCACAAGGTGTTTCAAAAGGAATACACAATTATTTGATTTCCACTAAAATTTCATCTCCCAGAAATTTCGTTAAAAAAATGTGTTAGTTCAAAAATCACTTGGGAATGTAGGAAAATTGTTCAATTGGTCAATTCACCATAAATTTCTAAATACAGTTAGATTTGTAGGAAAAAGGAATCTAGCACCATGTCCCTGCTCATTTGTAGCCACACAGTGCTGTCTGGGAGCAGACCCCAGGTGCTGGGCCAGGGCTGGACATATCACAAGTAGACAATGTTATTTATTCAGAGTGCATCTTCATCAAAATACCTCCAGGGAAAGTTTGTTAGCTTTGTCAGACTTCTCACATCCCTGCACTTTAATCTCCTGGTATAAGTTGATGACAAGGTCACAAATTATTCACATAGGCAGAAGTTTTCCTAATACTTGGCAAAAGTGGCAGGATTTCTGGAGGAATTATTCTATTAACACAGAAAATTCTCCTGAAGTGAAAAATGTGAATGACTGGGTTAATATTGTAATTTAAAGTTCATACATCTATTCACAAAGTTTTATTTTCATCTCATTTTTAAATTCTCTGGGACCAGCTAGGTCCTGTCTGTCCAGTCTGGCTGTCACCCCAATTCCTGTCTCCCTTGCCCCTGCAGACCAGACCCTTCAGCTCCCAGGCAGTTTCAGCACCCTGTGGAGCTGGTGGCAAGGTGTGACCATGCCTTCCTGCTTAAACTGACCACCAAAAGTGTAGTCATATCAGGTCATATATACAGAAGTGACTTGCTGTCTTGGGTTATGGAAAACAAAAATGTGTATTCTGTTTTCATCTCCTGAAAGCATTGTTCTTCTTTACTCTGGGAGGAGGAGGGTGGGTACCTTTTGTCAATGGGCCAACTGTAGGGCATTGTTTCTTATCTCTTCCAGCACAGGTCTTCCCTCCAGGCAGATATTTTTCTGCTAATGGGCCATTAACACTTCCCCAAACTAACACATCCCCAAACTATACCCTCCCCAAGGCAATACATCCACATTCCATCATCCTATTGTGAGGTGCTCCACCCAGTGGGGGGAGCCAACCATTCCAGCCTGGATAAAACTGAGCCACAGGAATGAGAAGGTGTCCAGCTTCACCCGATTCCCAGAAGAAGACTGGACCCCTTCTCACCACCACTGGGCCCCTTCTCACCACTGCTGGACTCTTGTTCTACGGGATCATCTCTACTCCACCAGAACCACATCTGCCACTCCAGGAGGACTGACTTTTGGACTGCTTCCAACACCCTGGCCAACAGGGTGTTAGGTTGTAGCTCTGACTCTGTCAGGATTTTCCAAAATTGTTGTTTGTTTGCTGGTGTGGTTGGGTGGTTTTGTTTTTCTACTACATTTGTATTGTTAGTATTCCTAGTAAAGAACTGTTATTCCTATTCCCAAATCTTTGCCTAAAAGCCCTTAATTGTAAAATTATAATTCAGCAGGGGTGAGGGGTTTGCATTCCCCATTCTAAGGGAAATCCCAGTTTTCCCTGGCAGATACCTGTCTTTCCAAACCAAGACACTTGCCTAAGTCTAAGCTTATCAAATAGGAAAAAAGTCTGCTAGGGAAAGATTCACCCCTTTCTGAAACAGGCGACAGCAGGAGAGACACTGTGGAGGTTCTCCACCTCTCCACTGAAAGAAGGGCTGCCAGCTCAGATTTAAACAACTATTTTTCCTGTGTGATAAGTTAGGTGAGATGAATCCCACCTCCAGTGCTCAAATTAGGAGTCACAGCTATTTTTTTCCCACCAGCTATAGTGGAGGCAAGATCTGGCAGACCTGGATCACTCATCTCACTCTTAAATTTAAACACTATGTTAGTAACAATGCCTAAATTGGGCATTTAGAGTAGGTGGTTTAAATATGGTTCCCAATCATAGTTTCATGTACTCTTAGTGTGCCTGGAAACACTTGGGCTCCCTTCCAGACTGAAACATCCAAATAGTATTGCATTGTAAAGATATCATGAATGATGTATAGCTCTGCATCACAAAGTAATGCATAGCAATTTAATCTGTTTACTTTTTTCCTGAGTTTCATTTGAATGTCCCCAGCAAAGCTGCTGTTAACCACAACAGTGACCAAAATATGATTGCACCATTGAGAAAGAAAGAAAGAAAGAAAGAAAGAAAGAAAGAAAGAAAGAAAGAAAGAAAGAAAGAAAGGAAAGAAAGGAAGAGAAAGAGAAAAAGAAAGAAAGTTATTTTTATCTATGAATATTCCCCTTTTCTTCTCATTCTCACTGTTGAAAGATATTACTCCAGATTGGCCATTTCACTTCATTCTAAGTTTTAGGAGACAGTAAGAAGATTGGGGAGCAACAAGTTACCTTTATCTAGTTATTCAATCAAAGCATGTGTGCTAACTTCATGCTGAACACAATACTGTCTTCTCTGCCAGGAAAAAGTAGTCCTGATCCTGAAAAAATTCAGAACCTTGCTGGCTTACAGTTCATTTAACAATGGGGAAGATTATATGAAATTTAATGTAAGGCAGAAAATGTGAGTTCACTCAGCTCTTACAGGAAAAGAAATATTGGGGACCAGGATAAAGGAAAAAAATTATGAGATCTTTAAAGCAGAAAAGATTCCAGCTTTGGATTTGAAAAATATTTTCACTCTCTGATGGGGCTCAGGAAAAATGGATAGACATAAGTCCAAAAAAACAAGAGTATATATCTGTTTCACCTGTTTTTGTTTTAGCTTGCTCTATTTTAAAATTTGTTTAGATTTTCTATTTGCAATAATAACACACTTTTTAAAATGAATTGAAAGAAATGCAGAGGTGATTAGGAAAGTACATTGAAAAGGCAAGGTATCCAGTTTTTGCAATAACTATAAAATTATTATGCATGATTCTGTTCACCTTTATTCTTACAAGAATAGGGAGGAAGGTGCCTTCCAACTGTATCCTGCTGTCTGTTACATAAGTCTTCTTTTTATTCAAAGGTAACTGAAAATTCAATATGGATATTCTCTAGATCTTCCTGAACCTCTGTAAATGTGGTTTCTGCTCTCAAAGGAAGAAAGAAGTGAACTAAGTGAGACAGAAGACTTTGAAAGTCTTGCCTCTCCATACATATTTATGTGAATACTTTATAGGATGACACCCAAAGTGCATTTAGTTGATGTCTTACTTTTTTCTCCATTAAAGATTATGTCACCCTCTTACTGACAAACTGATCCTTGAAGGTAGATGCACTGGGGGAAGGTGGAGAAATCTCTCTTATAGCCTCCATGTTTTATGTAATTAAACCTTGCAGAGACTTTGGCATGTTCCTTTTTGTACAAATGGCTCATCATACAGTGGCATCATTCATTGAAAGCTCCTTCACTGGACCATACCCATGCTATTCCCATGCCATTCCCATTAAGACTTTTTTCTTCATCTGCTCCCAGGCAGATCAAAAAAATGGTTCCAAGCCTCTTTTTAATCCTTTGGAATGAAATACATTTATGTATCATGGAAATATGCATCTGGCAGATGCAGACCAAGGAGGGTTGTGCAGTTTCCACCAGCGCAGAGAATCCTTAGAATATGGTTTAAACTGACTCCAGGAAAATGTACTTGGAGATGCCATATGGGAGAAAAGAGGATTCTTCTGCTCAGAAAGGTCTTTGAAGCAGAGCCTTTGTGGGTTGCTTTCCATTATCCTATCATATAAAGACCAAATATAAGCTTCCTCATAGACAATCTCTGGATGAAGGAGGAAGCTGTAATCACAAGTTCACTAGTTCATGGATACTCTCTAAGTATTTAAGCATGACATGGGATTTACAACCACGATGATGTCTGTAGTCACTGCAAAAGCTGTGAAGTCACACAATGCACTAACAAGCTGAGAGACCTCCAAGAACATTTAGCAAGTGAGAATCTAACAGCTTCTCAAGGTGAGGCCAAGAACAGGCAGTGCTGCTAGAAATCCCTTCAACTAAAACTGAACTACAGGTTTGCATGAAAGGAAATTCCCAAGGGCATTTTTATTTTTAATCTTCTGTTATTTTCATAAAAATATTTTTAAGAAAAAAGAAAATATTCTTTTTATTCTTTTAGTACTTATATGAAAAGGATTTGAAAAATATTTTCACTCTCTGATGTGGTATGAGATACCTTACTTCACTCAATACACATAAGTGAAATAATAACTATTAGCTGGAAAATGTTTGATGGTTTTTGCTATGAAAGCATTAAAATTAGATGATGTGTAAGTTTTTTCCATACATATTCTGGCATTACCCACCATAACAATACCTGTCCATGTAGTCACAACTGTTTAATACTGTCAATTAAAAATCCATGTTCCAAGTGGTCATAATTTTTTAAAATTCTAGTGACCACATAAAATTTTCCATATTAGAGATCTGCCTTGGGCTCATCTAATTAAAAAAAAAAAAAAAAAAAAAAAAAAGTTTACAAAATTATTTAGATAATGTTTTTGAGACCAAGATAAAGGCTATATACACAGTTGTGTCCACATTGAGAAATTCTTATAACCTTTTTATTGAGAAGGTGTATTAAGGCAAGGCTTTGAAGCATGGACCCAACAACAAGCGAGGGATGTGAATATTGTGTGGGTGACAAAGATGCCATTTCTTGCATAGAATTGATTGACTTTGCAGCAAAATTCAGTGCATATTGTCTTTATTAAATGTAACTTATAAACCGATGCTGCCATAAAACAGAGCAAGGTGTAGAATGTTGTATCTTCATTGGCCTCAATGAATCAATTGTTCTTTTCCTTGCTTCATTCTTGGATATCACTCAGTCATTTGAAACTTAAGGATGGAAAGAAGGAAGCAAGTAGCCTGAGGTATGTCGTTGATTCTTAATTATTTGGGCTAAAACCAACTGAATTACAACTAAGACTTTTCAAAGAAAGTTAAAGGAACTATTTTGCATAGGAGCAAACTCTCATCTTCTGCAAATGTGTAACATCAGTGATGTGTAATGACAGATATTGCTTAAAGATGAAACATCTTGGGGTATGTACATCCCATACTACAACTCATTAGTTCTTCCATATGGAAAATAAAACCAGATTAGATCCCAAAGCACAACTGGAATTAGAACAAACATTTTTTAAACATTGCAGTTTGGAGGAAATATCATTTTACTGTGTATTTCATGGCTGAGTAACAGAAACCAAACACTGGAAGGAGCGCTGTTCATGCTGTGCCATATGTCTAACCAAACTGGAACAAATAATAACAGAATATCTCATGAGATTGTGTCTTCATGAGATTTCCAAATCTGAGAAAGTGTTCAGATCAGTATTTGAAACCTTGAATGCTTGAATTTCTGAATTTCAAAGGATTTGAAGCTTGACAGCTATTTCTAACATATGCTTTAGTCTATTTTTTTATGATCTCAAACTGCTTGAATTTCTTTTAGATTAGATTTCTTTTTAATTTGGGGTGGGGGAGTAACAGTTAGTTAGGGTTTTGGTTTTGGCTTTGGATTTGGGTGTTTTCTTTTTTTTTTTTTTTTTTTTTTTTTGCAAGGCAATTCAGAACTACTGTTCATACCACCATTGAGGTCAGGAAAAATTTTCATAGCAGGGAGTGCATAATTTCCAGAAAAGCAGAAGCATTTTATTTGCTCATAGAAATAAAATGAGCATGTGGTGTATTTCATGTAGAGCTTCTAATCATGCTTTTAGAGTAAATTAGATCTAACAAAATAACAAATGTTCCTAGGGAACTGAGGACTTGTCCATATATCCCACAGTATATCAGAGAAAAATTTTCATCTTTTTTTTCAACCTACTAACCTTGACTTAAACTCTAAATGAGTCAGATTTTGAATCAGTCTCAAAATCAGTTGCACCTGCAATTATAAAGATTTTTTTTTTTTTTAAATCTGGCTGTGATTTTTCAACCTGACAAAAGTGTGACTCTATTCCAAAATTAATTGTCTAGGGCCCAAACACCAAGTACAAAGCTACTATACTGACATAACAAGAGTGGTCCTAGTCAAAGGACCCAATCCCAAGGCCAAAGGCTACACAAAGGAAAATCAGGTAATATGTCTGGAGTCTGTAATTTCTCCCTTGGCCCTTTCTGATAAACTCCTGGTCACTCCTTTCAACCCTTTTGCTTCCCTATTTCAAATACTTCCCTCTTCCTCAAGACTTTCAAAAAGCTGCAGCTGAAGCCCATGAGCCTTGTACTGCTGGTCCTGATTTGTCACAGTGAGTCCTGTGGGCTTCTCTTTCACCAGTGTGAACTGCATTGAGCTTCAAGAACAGGCAATTTTTTATTTCTCAATGAGTTACAGTTGCTAAGAATGATGGCATAGCAAATGGAGGGAAGCTGGGAAGATGTATGGGACAAATGCAGCCTGTCTAAAATATTTTTTAGTGCTGCACAACACCTAAAGGTCTTAGAGGACTGTAAGAATGTTATAATAGAAAGACAATGAACCATGTAGTGCAGACGATGTGGTGGTGATAAAGGTGCTGCACTGGCACTAGATACCCCAGCTTCTCTTCCCATTTTACCATCAGTCTGTTCCCTATTCCATCTGTCACCTACTAGTTTTTATCAGTTGTGTAAAGTTCAGCTGTAAATTCACTGTGCCCCGAACATTCACTGTGAAAGTTCACTACTACATATGCTTCTGAAGGATCTCTGCACTTCCTTAACCCAGCCAGAAAGAGTCTAGACCCTGCTTCAGCTTTCAGAGAAAAACTGCAGGGGTTTTTAGCATAAAAATATTCCCACTCTAATCCCCAAATGAAGTCTCAACAAAAAGTCCACAACTCTATAAGAGAACTACACGCTATTGCTCCAAATGTTTCTATTGTTTTTTTCACTCTTAGAAGTTTGCCTTTTCACTCTTTCTCCAGAGCTTTTCTTTCTCCCCTTCTGGTCTTGTCCTCACTCTGCTTTCTCTCCTAGACTGTTCCTCATCTGTCGTTTTCTCCTTCCTTCCTTCTTTGAGAAGGGCTTTGGGTCAGCACTGCTCAGCCATGCTTCCTCCAGGCTGATTGGACACTTCTGTCTCTGTTTGACAGATGAAATTCCCAAAGCTCCTAGTTAATTTTAGGGTGTCTGGGGGAGGATGGAGCCTGGCACTGAACCAAACACACATTTAGATGTGCCAGAAAATTACACAGCGGTCAGAAAATTGCAAAATCTGCAATTTTTGTGCAGTCCACAATTTTCTAGAGGTCTTGATTATCATCCAGAGTTCAGTGTTTTACAGGAAGTGCAAGAGGTTACATTTCCAGTGATTTTTAAGTGACCCCAAAACTATTACACTGGAAAAATTCATACCAGTATTAACTATTTCAGTGAATTTCTATCCAGTTCAAGAGCAGTCAACAAGAAAAAAAAAAAGCTTTTCTTCTGAAAGAGATTGAGGTTTTGAAGGTGGTTATTCTTAGGGTCTATATTAATGACAAATAATCTAAGCAATGGTGGATCTAATACATTTTGCCTTTGGGGAGATCCAAACTGAGAGTTCTGTTTTAGGAATGTGATTTTGTGCATACCTGCATAACACAATGGAGATCTGAGAGAACAATCTCTTACAAAACAAGAAGAGGATAAATTAGTAATTTTATTACAAGATGATAATCTGTAGCTGATGACACCTGAAAACAGAAAAAAAAAAAGGATGTTACCCCCTGACTGATCTTGTAATTTGCTCCAATATGATCAATTTGCTATTTTCTCCAATAGCACCCCAAGCTGCCAGGCATCAGCAAAAACACACTGAAGGTGACTGAGCAGGTGATGAATGTACAGAGTTCTGTAACATGTTTTCCAGAAAAAAAAACCACCCCACATCTATTTCATTCAGCTTCAACATTAAATGGAATGCAAAACTACAAACTTATGTCATGAATCCTCATCCTTCAGCTCACAAATAAATGTTGGGACATCTGGGGTGTCAGGACCATCCAGTTTCCTGCTGTGTGCTGTGTAGGCAGAATTACTACAAGTATGTCCCTGCAGCTTTAGGGATATCCAGTGGAATTCCCACTCTGGATATTGCAGAGACACAGAGCACAGCACACAGTGGACAGAATGTGTTGCTTGCATTCAGTGCAAGAGGAAAAGAGATTTTATTGAAGGCTGACAAGGCCCCATGACCCCTAAGAGCTGCAGCTGTATCCAAGAATACTTTTAAGATTTTTCTTTGAGCTTTCACTTCTCTCAACTTTTTAATTCCTGTCAACAGACGGTTGTAAATGTTGAAACTTGCAGAGATTGTCTTAACTTGCAGAGCTTGTCTTAGCCCATAATAAAATGTATACAGCTGTGATTACACTCTGCTGTGCATCCCACAGCCCTGACTCCTCCATCAACAGCCTGGCCAGAGTGGCTTTGTGGGTGGGGTGTGAGCTGGGAGCGTGCTCACACGAGAGTGGCAGGGGTGGGAGCTGGGAAGGTGCAGCCACCTCTTAGAGATCTCAACAAGAACGGAGCTGGCACCTTCCTGCTGGTTTCTTAGTCTGGGCAACCCTCAGGATCTCCCAAATTGAGGCACAACCATCATGTTCACAATCTGATTCAGTACTTATACAGTCTTGACAATTAACCACAATATATTTTTACTTCTGTAAAAAAGTAGCATGCTCCCATTACAGGGCAGTTCTGCCAAATTTGACCCTTTGTCTAGGAAAATCTCTAGAACAAACTGGCTTTATGCTCTCCTGCAAAGTGAATGACAATGAGCGACAAGAATGGGAAAAGAAGTTGCACCACACTGGATTTGCAACCCACCAAGATTTGCAATGTGACAGGTAGACACCTGAGCTTCACAGGTAGGAAATGGAGTGAGGATGAAGCTGCAGGAAAAAGTGACACCATCACCTTGCTAAGATCCCTGCAGGCTTTTATCTCCTGAGCATACGAGACCTACCCTACATTAATTTGGTTTTGTGCTCTCGATTCAAGCTGCATCGACAGCTTCAGTACTGCACAGGGACTGCTTGGGATCTTCCATTGATCCAGGTCTGTTGCCATGCTTCGTGCCTGCCTGTTTTGGTTTTGGGAAATTCCATTCCCAGGCATGGTCTTGATGCACAAGGTCATGTTCTGTAAACTACCGAAGTTCCCACATCTGTTCCCAGAGGAGGGGCTTCGGTGATGGTCTCTGGAAAACGACCAGTGGTTCCCAAGGGTCCCACCTCTGGGGTGGGCACATCTGTAAATGTACAAAAAGAGTCAGGAAAATAAAGGAGGGGTCTCTTGCTTGCAAGAGCTCCACGCAGCCTCTTTGATGCACTCCCTGCCTCGTTCCTGTGTGTCCCCCACAGCGATACAGGTCCTCTTAGGTGAGGGATGTCCTATGTTCGACCAGTGGACTGTTAAGTAGAGTTAGCTTTCAGTAAAATATTTCCTTGTATGATGTGAACAGTTGGGCACAGCACAAGTGTGTGAGGGGCAACACTTCATATACAAAGACAGTCTGGTCTTCAGTGTGAAGTTGCTACATGAAGAGTCATACTTGACCTGCCTATCTTGAGAAAATCTTGCAAAAGCTACAGCTTGGTCTTTTGTGTCATTTAAGAGGAATTCATACAAAATTTACAAAACAATTGTTACTTACAAAACTGCTACAACCCATATAATGAAATGTCACCTTTCTTATCTATCGACACACTTCCTAAGCTGATATTTAAGAAAAGCATCAGAGATATGTGTTCCTAAACTTAGTTCTTCCTATTCTAGCTCTCATAACTTACAATCACACACCAACCTAAAACTGTGCTCCTTGACACTGGAGAAATTATGATGATTATGACTTCTTTTTATAAAAAGAAGACTAATAAAATTAAGCAATAATCTATAAGCATGAGAAGGTTACCATTTTAAAGATCATCTCCTGCTGTGAATTGAATAACAAGGTAAAGGTTTTAGCATTTATAAATGTCAAGGCAACACACACGTTCATTTTAACAGCCTGACATGCATATTGCTTATAAACTTATTGCACTTAAAGATTACCACTATACTGTAGAGACGGTTCAGGATACAATTTAAAATTTTTAAGTTTTTCTGAATTTTATGGCTTTGTTGCAATAGCTGATAATTCTCTAAATGTCTTATCACTAAAACCAGGAATTACAGTAATGCTATAAGAAGCGTCAGACTCTTACACGCTATTAAATTTTTCAATGAGAAAAGAAAACCCTAAACAATTTGACTACAGCTCTTGATGTTGTCTCAAATGTTCTGATTAAAAAGCACTACAACTTGAACTGGACAGAAATGTCATTTATCTCAACAGTATTTTCTGTCTGCTTTCTGCTGTCAAGAGATACAAGAAATGCTAGAATTAAATGGTATGGACTCAGACTGTCATCAAGACACTGTGCTTTCAAAACAGCGATGAAATGAATTTATTTAGCCAGAAAGAAATGAGGTTGAAAAAATGAGAGGTGTCATGTCAGCACCTTCAACTGGGAAGCAAGATCTGGTCTATTTGCCAGTTTATTGCTCTAATCAGGGACCCTGACATTTCCCTTCCCTCTCCCTCCCTGGTATCCTCCAACCTGCTTAGCTGAAAAGAATGATGAAAATGCACCATGGTGGTTTCTTCCAGGATGCCACTGCCATTTGGTGATCTAATTGGCCCCAGAGGGCCTCTCAACCATTTCCATCAGAGATAAGAAAGATTTTCTTCCTTCTGCTAGAGACAGATAGGAGACATTAATTATGCGGACAGCATCCAAGAGAGCAACAGCCATTCTCAACTAAATCAACATGCAAAACAGTCATGGAAATTGTCACATTATAACAGCAAATGGCTATAGCAGGAGGGAAAAAAAACAACCAACCTCCAACTTTTTATAAAAAAGAACCATGAAGAATTTAGTTTGATGTGCAGGTTCTAAAAAGTACAAAAGATTGTTCTCAGTTTTTTCTGTTTTATTAGAGATTGAAATAAAGTATCTCCACAGTTTCTTAAAAGAAAAAGATATCATAAAAAAAGCCAGACAGAGATTATTAAAATATTTATCTACCATTATAATGTATTGGTAGATATAGTAGATACTATTATATCTACTTCTTAAACTATTAGAAAATAAAAATACATATCAACCATCCATAATAGAATATGGTTACTTTATAGGATCACTCTCTTCCCTGCCCTAAAAAACTGAAAAAAATAACAGAGGAAAAAAACTCATACTCCAGTGATCTCTTTCTCAGAAGACATGAATCTTTCCTAGAGAGTGAATTGAAAATCCTGGGAGACCAAGAGAAAAAGGAGAGGTATAGGACAATGAAACCTGTTCCATATTCTAGAACAGAATTTTTCTCCTTTCTGGGAAAAATAACCAAATAAAATGCGATGAAAAACAACAAAAGAAACAAACAAAAAAAACCCCCCAAAACCAACAACAACAACAAAAACACCAAACAAAACAAAAAACCAGGAAATATAATTTAGAGGTGGGGAAGGGAGGGAGGAATTATTGCAGGAAGAATATTAATGAGAGAAAGAAGGCAAACAGACAGCCCTAGTTCTATAGTGTACATATATATTGCAGACAGCTGCATAATTTACCCAGGAGAGAAAGGTCACACAAAGCTGTTGCCTGCACCACACTGAACTCATCTGAAGTGAGCTCCAGCCCCCTGACTCTGCTTTGTCACCCCCCCAGAGATACCCCACTATTCTCTCTAAGAGTCAACCACTGGAGAAAGCTCTGTGCTGTGCTACCACCTGCCCTCTCTGGGGCCAGGAGTGTAGGTGCAGGCAGGCACTCTGCATGCCTGCTGCTGCACGGGGCCCCAGTGGGAAAGCTGTGACCTCAGTCAGCATCAGGCAGCAGCATGTAGGACACATGCCATAGAACACAGACCCGTGTGCTGGCCAGAAAACGACAAATGTATGCACATAATAGCTGGCAAACCCTCATCATTTGGAAAGGGCAAGTAAAAGCAGCATAGAAAAGCTCATGCTTTGAGGTGGAGTTGTTTCTCTCCCATGCAGCTGCAGAATGCCAGAGCAATTCAGCTTTAGCCAGGAATAAGTGTTTCAGGCCATGGGCAAACGGTCTCTGCTCTTCCTGAGCCAAACACATGGTTACGTCCCTGAGAAAATTTGGGAAGGTCCAAAGAGCTGATCTCTCTTGTTTAGTGTGTGCAATCATTGGGATGCAGATAGGTGGATTCCCCCTTCTCCCATTTTTGGAGTAGTAAAAAAATTCTGGCCCAGCATCTGGAAATCATCTCTGTGAGCCAAAAAAGGTTCAAGCCAACATTATACATAATATTACTAGAAAACAAGCCTTAGTCTTCTGAGCTGAGCTCTTTCCTGCACAGTCCTCCAGGAACACTCGTCCTAAATTCCCAGCAAGAAAATCCCATTATCCTACACTGCATAAGCAAGACACATTAATTCCATTCTTGTGAATGGGTTTGGGAAAAAAAAAAAGAGTTCATCAATATGATATGCCTCGTGGGTCTTCCCTGACAAAGGAGAAACTGTCCCAGTAAGTCAGGTATTTAGAGGATCAAGCCAAAACTGTTTAAAGTGATAGCACAGTGCCCACTGTGAATGTTCTGCTGCTTTTGCAGTACTTCTAATTAGAAATATCTCACTATTTGCTCAAGTGTCTGTTGCTAATCAGACCTCATAAATCAGCACAGGTAACTGTAGGTTAAATCACATCATTTCACAAGTCACGGGATTTTATGATATCAAACACTTTCATAATGCCAACCAATCTGTCATCATGAGAAACAGACTCTTTTTACATTAAGAGAAGATGGTAAATGTAATTAAAATGGTAACACAACCAATGGAACCATAGCATAATAAAATCAACATTTTACAGTACATTTGGATTGTACAATATATACAGTGTGCTGCCTGCTCAAGAAAATGTCTTATTGCAGCTAATGACTACTAAAATAACCTCCTGACTTAACAAATCTGCATCAGCTTGAAAGGTAAGAGGCTTGGGGTGCTTTGCAAGCAATCATCTCTGCATAACCTTGCTGCTCAGTCCCCAATGGACTCCAGTGCCCATTGACCATTGACTGCAGGCATTGGGACATGGCGCACAGCCAAGTGTCTGGTGTGGGGCAGGACTGACATCCTGGTCTAGTTAACTATTTAACTAGAAGCACCTGAGCACAGTAACACTGGTTGTATAAGAAAACTAATCATCACTTAAGAAATATGCCAGATCAAAGACCTGATAGATTTTTAAGAATGTGATGAAATTTTTTCTACTTAACAAGAATCAGTGGGTGAGAAGTTGTGCTCCTTCCGCTCTAGACACTTCCTTTCGGGGATAGAGGCAACTGTTTTACAGCTGGAGCTGATTTTTTTTTTTTCCTAAAGTAAATTTTATTTTAATTGGCAGCTAATGGAAAAGAATGTTCCTTATTTCTAAAGAGAGTCAGGAAAATGTAGGGCTGGTTTCAGTCTGCTGTAATTGCAACACAACAATCATTTGTCAGACCTGCAGGGAAGCAAGGATGAAATGGTAGCTTGCAATACCAGTGTGTGTGCCACAGATGCTACCCAGGGATTCAGGTTAATTACATACCAGGCATGCTTAGGGACCACCCATGTAAAACAGCTGGCAGGATGGAGGCTTAAAATTGCTCCCTGCCGGTTCTACCATTGCACACTGCCCTCTTCAATTCACTACAAATCTCTTCATCTGGGCTAATTCACTTCAGCAAGGATGAGTAAGTTAGATTCACTTATCTCTGCTCTCTCAGCCTTGCTGGCTTTGGAACTGCTCCACTCCATTCCCTACTTACTGCTTCAATTGTATGAAACTAAAGAGTTTATTGTTATGTATGGGCAAAGCTTTCCAAGTGTCATAAACACCACTGCAAAAGCCAAAGGAAGCAGGTATTAATTTAAAAGAAAAATTAGTAACAAAGACCCTCTCTAGTGTGTGAGCTCATCTACCCAGGATGTGATTCATTGTTTCATTCCATACTCTTATGTTATTATACAAAATATTTTTTACTTATCTTTGCTGAATAACACCAAATCATCTGAGATGCCACTGGGGTAATCCCATTATGTTTGTCTTAATTCTGCATTTCTAGACTTTTCTGGCTTTTACCTGAACCATGACAGTACTTAAGGATAGGTAGGTCTTTGTGATTTGAAAATAAATTACATATTATGAGCACTAGTGTGACCATAGGTGATAGAGAGTAAGGTGATGTACTTGTAGTAATCCTTCTCACCCAGATAATGAATTACGTTTAGTTTCTTATACCACTCCATAATCATAAATTAAGAGAGAGATAAAATGTCATTGCCTTTAGAGACAGCAGCTGAAAATGACCATCATTCTTGGGATAATTTAATTATTAAATAATTTTCCTCGTATTGCTGTACAGTAAATATGACATTTTATCATATTTATATCAAAAGGGTGGTTATTACAGACTGGATATTGTCAGACAGTTTTTCCTAAAGGATTTAGTAAACTGATTGCAATGTGAAGTACTAATGGATGCATTGCATTGTTCACTCTCTCCTTTTGCTTAGTCTATGGAAAAGAGATTATTTTTTTTAACATACTGCATGACAAACTGCCTGCAAACAATGTGGACAATTAACTCTCTAACAATGAAAACACCATGCACACTTCCACTTTCACCCTTCCATTCTCCCACTGCAATGTCCTTTTAGCAGAAGTTTTCTCCTTGACTTCATGGTTTTTTTCTATCTCAGTTGTTCAGCAGGGAGTCCGAGACCCAACTCTGGCCTCAATAACCAACAGTCATATTGCTAAAGACTCTACTCCAACACTTATATGTAATTTGAGTAACTGCTGGCACTTGAAACTCAATCCACAGCCCACAAAAGCCACAGGAGAGACTGTCACTGATTATCATAGGCTATGGAATAAGATCTTAAGCACTGCTGTGTGCACTAGTTCCTTACACATGAGTGTATACATATGTACATCAGCAGTAAATTTGATGGTGGGTGGAAATGGTCTTCTGAAAGGAAGCTGGTGTATTTTAACTCAGAACAATAACATAAAATCCTTAAGTGTATTAAAAGGCAATGTTGATTAAAAAATTGTCATTTAATGGCAAAATAGTGATATAAATAAATTTCCAAGCAGGACACTAATTGAGGAATATGAGAGACATTCAGCAAGCAGGGCTGAAGGAAATCAATTCCAACTCCAATGACTAAAATGAGAGATTGAATAATGCAAAAACTTCTGAAATCTCACCTCTGCCTACAGGACACAGAGCTCTGGTTGGGGGGATGAGCTGTGACACTCACTGCTGAGAGTCAAAGGAATGTAAGACATATCTACTTGCATAGCTCTGTTTCTGCCCAAGTCTTTTTCTGACCTAACCAGGCAGGGGCCATGCAGGATCAAAGCATTGCCTAGAGCTCCTGTTGAGTATGAAGGAAGGCAACTATGGGAGGAATGACTTTGGCAGGACCAGTTAAAGCCAAGTGTGTACAGTAGCTTAGAACATTGTAACACAAGTCACTAACCACACTCAAATATGCTGCTGGAAGGAAGGAGAGAGTTTATACATCTAATACACCTGCTATAACTCCCTCTCCTCTCATTCCTGGCATCTGACCACAGCCCACCTTGTGCTTTTCTTGAAATCAAGACATAATATAACAAATCTATTTCATTTATATGTATAAATGTCTGTGTATAAATATGTACACTATTTATAGTTCATCAGTGAATTATAATAATAGCAATAGAAAGAGTTTTAATGAGGTAGAGGCACGGCCACCCTGCATTACAATCACAGTCCTACCTACCCTAGCATCCAGACTCTCATGGTGGCAAACTGTATTTTAAGGTACTTGAAACCAGTGGTGAAGGACTTCAGCTAACTTGGCCTGAACTCTAGGCTATATAAGATTTTGTCTCCCTTCTGAGAACACTGTGATAACCAAATTTTGATCCCAACTTCTGTGGCTGGCCACGGGCTCTGCAACATAACCCTTATGCTGTGAAAATTATTTCTTATTGCCCCTTCTGAATTTCTTACCTTTAAATATCATTGATTGTTCCCATTTTCCCTTGTCATTAAAATGGTACAGCCAGTTTCTGGCATTTTCCTTAAATGTATTTTAGCTATACTTAACACGGCTTTATCTTGAAGTGTAATAACTAATCTCTTGCTTTACACAGCAAAATAATCTATGGAGCAGGGACTCCAGGAGCACAAAATGAGCATTACTGTAAATGAAACTGAATACACCAACTTTAAGAGAGAAGCTCATTCTTTGCTATCCAGACGTGCATTTGAAGTTGGTTGCTATGTGGTGGATTAGATCCAATAGTCAAAGCATTTTGTTACTAGGTGGCCCCTAGCCAGGTGGGTAGAAAGCCTTCCTGAGAGACAAAATGAAAATGCTGAGCTTCTTCAGTCTAAGGGAGAGAGGCTGAACCAAGGTCGTCTTCTTCTTCAACATATGCCTTACTGCAGTGTAACTACTGAACGTGGGAGGTAGCAAGCATTTTAAAACATATGTAATGCTGAGTCCTTTCTTGATGCACAGCTTAGCTCCCTGATGTCTACACAACAGATCTGAAAAAACTACATGAGAGAACACCACTGACTTTATATATTAATTTATTACTTTTTACATTTTAAAAGTCCATTTATATTTTGTATGGCTTTTCGTACTTTTAGACTCTGACAGCAGTGCTCTGTAATTGCCTATCAGATCAGGTGGGCACATCCAAACCAGGAGTTTTAGATGTCTGAAGACCATTCATGTCAAATGAAAAGCATCTGTGAATCACTGGTGCCCCCAGGAATGAGCAGGGATCAGGAGGTGCCCAGGTCCTTTTTTCTTAGTTGCGTAATTCCGGTTTGTCATAGACTCATCACTTCAGCACCTACCACAACCTCCAGTGTCATCTTACAGCACCTAAATCTCCACTGCTTTACAAGCTGCTGTCAAGAATTTAGTACCTTAAGGCTGACTTCAACACCTTTCTTTTATGTTTTATGTTTTTTCCAGTTTTATAGCCATTACACGACTGCAGTAAATGGCAACAAATCAAGTGAATGACTTAAAGCACTGCAGAAAAAAATCCCTTGTCTGCCTGTGCTGCACTCTCAAAAAGAGTTAAGTGCTTATTAGAGTAATAAGTAATATTTTGACCTGCAGAACTACATACTTTCTTCTTTTTCTTGTTTGTTTAATACACGCAAAATAAATTTCTCTCCTGTAAGTTCTTTTTGATGAGGCAATGCTTATAAACAGCACCTGATTTCAGACTCCAGCCATTCCAGGTGCACTCACACTTGTCTCAGTGTTATCAACAGATCTTTGGGGAGGCCTCTTTTCTGCACCACAAAACTAATGAACCTTCTGTGTTCTGCCTGTTCAGGGTATGTCATGATTTGGTTATACAAAGCCTAGTAACCTCAGTTTTGATGTCACTGAGCTTCAAATCAGGCTTTAAGATAAGAAGTACCCACAATCTTGTGATGAAAGAGTCAACCAAGCATGTTTCTATTTTTCTTTGGGTTTGTCCCTTGGGTTAGCTGGTAAACCAACAAGCTCTTTTGTAGCTTATATTTCTTCAAGCTCCTGGCTATAGCATATATCCACCCACAATAGTCCCAAGAATTCCAAACAAAATCCCTGAAAAGTACCTGAGAATAATCAAAGGATTGCAACTTGCTGTTTTTACAAATGTAAGTAATCTTCAGACAATAGCAATCTAGTTAATTGTTAGAAAATTGAGCTTATTACAGCATTAGTGTTGTCTTCATTCTCCCCCCGAAAAAAAATTCAGTTTTACATATATATTTGCACATGGACAACCACATAAATTATTTTTTTAAAAAATATATAATGTAAAAAATATATTTATATTCTGTCATTCAGCTCGTACTTTCCCATCAGTTGCACAAATTAATCAAATTAAACCTAAATAGGAAGCAATAGACACAAGATAATTATTGTAGCCAAGAAAACAAAAATAAATAGCTGGTGTGAATTAGATACAGACTGGAAAATTTTTCACCACAGTCTGTCATAGAACACAGAAAACATTTTTTAAAAGTCTGATTTCATTCTTCCCTCTAGACGTTGAGTCTTCATTTCATATTTGTTTACAAGTAATTGGTTTTCATATTTACAAGAGGAACACAATGACTACCATTGATATTGTGTTAACCTGTTGGACTGTTTCTAGCCTAAATGCATGTCTGTGAAATAAAGTTGGGGCCCAAAAAAAGGGCAATTATGCTGTTGTTAATAACTGTAGCCAGATGACTTACTGTGCTAGAAAGTTGGAGGCTTCTGTCTGAGGAAAAAACTTACTGCCTCACTTCTGAGGACCAAAATGTGTGGGTGTTGGAAGGTATCTGAAATGACAAGGCTGGGTAGCCAGAGGCATCCTTCTTAATTCTCTTTTTCACCTGTAAGCCTTTTTCTGATACAGAAAAGAGCTTGATTCCTCCTCCCCTCTAGGCAAAAATCAAAGCATTCCACTTTATTTTAATGGATAGTTTATATATCTGAAGTTTTCTTGCCAGGACTTTCAAGATGTTTACTATTAGAGAGGGAGAATCGTACAAGGGACTGAAACAAGGTAAGAAGACAAGAGCTGGGAGTATAAAAAAACCAATTTCTAGTGACATTTAAAAGGAACAGCTTAGTGTAAATGTTCCTTTTATCTGCACCTTTCTTCCTTGACCCAATCACAGGTCTCCCTTGACCTGACTTTTCAAAGTCAGGTCCAAAATTTTAGCTGTGCAATTCTTATGACCTTTAGCTGAATCAGTCTCCTAAGACACTCTGAAGACTTAAACAATGTTATTTGTTTTAACTGTGGAAATATTGATAACTTCAGTCCTTAAAAAAAATGTTGGTAATTCAGAACTAGCATTCTGATTGGCTATCAGATATGACTTTGTGCTCTGCCTTAAGGGTAGGTGCCCTTTTTTATGAAAGTAAATAGCATATGTTCTCCCAATTGTGTCTATTAGTTTCATCTGTTTGTAAAGAAAAAAAAAAAAATCCAAAACACTTTGTTGAAGAAACGCCATTTCTTTCTCTTGATCTCTTTGTTCATCTGATCAAAAATTGACTACTAGTGTAAAACTTCTCTTTGTTTTGAGGGCTTCTCTAAATGTCACTGCCTAGATCAACCCTCCAGGAAGGCAGATGCACATTTCAAGATCATCACAGATTTCTCCTGCTCCTGATGGCCTCTTTCTGCCCGTGAGAAATGAAAAACACAGTCCAGCCCCTGTGCCCAGAGGCTGCAGCAGTGATGCACTGAAGGCAGCTGCCCCCTGGTTTTGCAGTGCTGGGCTGGTACAAAGGAGAGAAGCCTGTACCCAGAATCATAAACCCAGGTTTATGATTCCAAGCCAAGTTATAACATCAGCTAATACCCACAGCAATGCGTTTTGTTGACTGTACAGAATTGATTGGTAAACCATCACCTCCAACCAGCGTCTGTGTTGCAGCATATTGTGTGACATGCCTGCATTTCCATCAAAGCTAGATTCTTAAATGGAAAAAATAACATAATAATGAGTTCATATTTCAGGTGGGTCCTTCCACATCTCTTTACCTCTCTCTGACAGATGATGTGTGGTCACTTGTAAAGCTTCAGCTTTAAGGCATATTCTGTTTCTTTGTTGAGTAGAATAGGGGCACTATGTAAGGGACTGATTTGTTACCATCACTTGCCATTATCAAGACAAGCAGCATCTTAAACTGAGCATGGGTGTAAAACAGTAGATATTGTGAGATAATTAAGTTGGAGCTCTTCAGGTTAGGGCTTTAGTTCAGTACTGAGCTTTAATAAAGTTAGCCATGAAACTGAGCTCTATTAGAGTGCATTGGGCCATATTAAATAATTTAGAAATCCACACATTTCTACCTCAAATATAATGGATATTATAGGATAAAATTACTATTTATTGACTGCTCTTATAATTATGTCTCTCTATTGATTTTTTTTTACAGTCTGGATTATTAACAATGTGTTGAAACTCATAAAAGAATTCATAGGTCTGGTGATGAGAGTTACATTCATTCCCTGCTGATGACCAGGCTGTCTATAAACAAATCTACCTGCCTAGGTACAGAGAACTATGAGTTCATGCTGCCTCTGCTCTAAGTCAACAAGAGGTAAATCAATACCCAAGCTGTTTTGACACCTCCTCATGAAATTTTCCTGGAGTTAATGTATCCTGCCTCTTTGAATAGATATATCCTGACAAGAGCAGGCATAGCCTGTGTATGTGTGTGTGTGTGTGTGTGTGTTAATCTTGGCAGTAACACTGAACACCCATATACTGATGAACTCCAGACACTTGTTCCCTTGTACACAGAATTTATTGTAAATGTTGTGTTTCTTTAAGAACATCAATGGTGCTTTGAACAGTTTTTCCTTGACAGTTGCCACTTCATTGATAACCTTCTTAAGGAAGGAAGAAAAACAAAATCAAAGATTAAAAAAATATGAAGCCAAATAAAAGTATCAAAATTTTCCTGTCTGGGTTGCCTCTGGCTGGACTTAGAATTCCATTACTGACATTATCTGTTAATCAGTTAATCTTCGATCTCCTGAGGGAGCTGAAACTCCAAATTCTTTTCTAGATACATTAAAGGAAAGCTAAATTAGGCAATATAAAAGATACTCCAATAATCATATTAACTAAAGAGGAACAGATAACTTTTTTAAAAGAAAGTATAAAAGATGTCTAAAAGATTAAAACTGGAATTCAGATTAGAATTATCTATAATATATGTAAGAATTCTTTAGTCAACAAATAGTTGAAAGGAAATGGAACATGATGTTCTATTTACAAGTCAGGACTTTGAAACACAATTCTCCTACAGCTCTTGCAGGACAAGATCATCCCCAAGAAATGTCATATCCAACTTGGCTCTTTGACTCACTCTGGAAGAGTGGGATGTTTCTGGGATGCTTGTCCAATAATTAACAGAAGAAGAGAACAGAGAATGCATCTTTGGATATCTCCTCACTGTGGAATCTGTCAGTGGAGAGATATTTTTTTCTGTCACCTGATAGAGGGAGGCTTCAATCAGGATCCACTCTGCAGGTGAGCCACAGTTCAGGAGAAAAGGAGTTGGCTCTGGTCCATTCAATCTCTATAAAACATTTTGTTTAGCTGATTCAGACCAGGTTCCAGAAAATATGTACCCATTATGATGATGTCACATGGATGACAGTAAAGCACTGACACCAATGCCAGGATGTGAGTCACTGTTTTCTTACTGGAGTCACACCTGTAGTAGAAAACAACGTAAACATTGTCAAGTGACAGAGACTGAAGAAACAGGAGACAAATTTCTTTTCTATAAAAAGCTGAGAGACTTGGGAAATGTTTATGAAAAGTGAAGTGAAATGAGCTAAAGGTGAGTCATTAATATCAGCTGTCATAGAGGCATTCTGGAGCCCATAGGTAGAGGTGGTGAAAGAATATGGTCTTATACATTTGGGACTTGTCTTTCCTTCCTAAGGGCTGCAGATCTCATGGTGGCTTTTCCCTCAGCTCAGCATTTTTTAGGAAGCAGGAGTAGATATGTCAGTCACTGTGCCAGTGCTTTCTTTTTCTTTATGTAAGCTTCCTTCAACATCCAATCTGTCTTCGGGCAGCTGCCAAGGAGGGTTTCTTGTTCTGCAAACTGTTTAGCAGAAAAAGCCTCCCCTGATATTGAGAGACAATCTTCCAAGCTCTCTGTGTCAAAGATTTATATGTCAAAGATTTAAAGCAGAGTACCAATGAAAAGAATTTATACTGAAATTGAAAAACAGTAAAAATGTTTCTTTTAAAATGTTTCTTTTAAAATACAATTTTCCCAAAACAGTAATTGTACATTAATATAGTGATCCTTTTGGTATTTTCTTTAATGTTTTGGCTAGTTAAAATAAAATTATACCATGAGATATTGATATCTTATTATGTCATTTTTATCATAATACTTTTGAAAAATTCAGATTTTCTTAATTATCCTAGGAATGATATCTTTTTTTTTCCATATTCAAAGTCAAAAGCAAGGGAAAATTAAACTGAAAAAAAACCTAGATCTATTGTGAGAACTTCAAAAGTTAAATATCCCAAAGTTGTTTCTTAACTTACGCATGTAAGTTAAACATGAGTTATATGTGGAGGACAAGAGAATATTTAGCCAAATTCAGTGTAGGTTGATGGCAGAAGTATCTGCAAGGTTTGCTGCTGATAAAAGAAAGATAAATGTAGGATTTAGACCTGTATAAATCCAGAAAGAAAACAGGCAGCTCCCAGCACCGATAAGAAATAAAACACCAGTGCCAACAGCAGTAACAAGGCAACAGGCACCACCAAGACAGCCAGAGATAGGCTGGCAGGCAGAAGTCAGAAAGAAATTATACAGACCTGACTATGGTGACAGGACAAGAATTTGAAGTCTTCCAGCTTTGTAAGATGGGCCAGGAGCTGTCTGCTTCCTCCTGGGGGAGTTCCTGACCCACCAGGGGCTGTGGGGCCATGCAGGAACTCCCAGCCAGACTCCTTCTCTTGGATCTGCCTCCACTCTGCTGCTCGGCTGCAGCTGGGGGCCAGCCGGGGCGTGTCCCGTGGGAAACCCAGCACCAGCACACACAGGGACCCAGCGTGGTGTGCCCCCTCTTCCAGAGAATGGGCAACAAATTACATGGGAAGATGTTCAGGTGGTGTGAGGGCATCAGGCAGTGTGATCAGTTCTGACCTTGTCAGGCCAGGTTCCCAGCTTCCTGAAAGTTCATGAGGGAAGTGAGAAAGCAGACATCCATCAGAACAAAGCAAGTTACATCCCGTGGAAAAGTCCCTTGCAAGAGCAGCAAATGGCTTTTTGGGACAGATAAATGGGTGCAGCTTCTGTAGGTGACAGGTTTCCAAAGAGGATGATCATCCAGTCGAGCAAAATGGCATTGCTCTAAGTTGCAAGACTGATACTGTAAAAGATACTCCTGGTAGCCCACTGCTGTAGTAGCAGGTCTGTTTGCTAATGACAATTATCCCTTGCCAACCCAGTTTTCCAGGCCAGGACTCAATCTCCTACCTAACAAGTGACCTTCAGCTGCCCTTTGAAAAGCCAGTGTTCCCAGGTGTTGCATAGGAACACAGCTATTTAAAAATTAGTCTCAATGGATCTCAATGGAATGTGAGAAGTTCTATAAATAGAATTTAAGATGCTGTATTTAAGGTGGGAATCTTTCGACATGTTAAATCTGACTTTAACTCTGTAAATTATAAACTAAAAATAAAAGTATAACTTTGTTTTCTAAGTTCTCTTTTTCTTTATTTCAGGCAGTTCTTCAAGACAGAAGAGTAATGCCAGAGCAAATGAGAAGGATGTTAACAAAGCAGGCTCTGCCTCAGTTATCAGGCCAGTACCAATAGTATATGCTGGAGAAGAGATGAAGTACATCTCATTGTTACATGGATTGTTAGTGACACCAGTCCTTTCTAACAGCAGTGATCTTCAGATCTTTTCCTGCTAAAAAAAAAGTGGCAGATGAAGGAGTGATTTGGCTGTCATATAACGTGAGTTAAATTGATAGAAAATTAAATTTTCTTCTCCTTCCTGATTAAACTTAATTTACAATGGAAGCAGGGAGGTACAAGGGCATATAGTCTGTCCCTGTAAGCATCTCAGTGTTAGATGCTGAAAAGCTCTAATTTGTAGTTCATTTATGACATACAGTTTTAACCTCTTTCCTCCAGACTTTCCTGGAATACCGGGCTGTACTGCAAAAGAGTGAGGAGAGCACTTATTTCTTCCATCCCATCTTACAAACATATTCACAGAGAAAAAAATTATTGCTTGTCGTCATGGATCATAGAATTAAGCTCAGCTTTTACAACATAAAATGCAGTAATTTCAATTATTTAGTCTCTGTATTTCAGAAATATATGTTTGATGAAATAAAGAAATGTTTTTTCCTCCACTAGAATAACAAGTAGGTAGAGTACCTGAAGAAAAATCAAGTATCTTAATTTGGTATTGCTCCCACTCTTACCAAAAGGGGCTGTATATAGATCAATGTGTTTTCAAGCAAAGAAATATTAATAAATGACCTTTTCTAACTATTCATTACTATTCACAGGGGAGTGTGTCTCTAAGATGGCAGTCCAGGCAACCCTGGCTGCAGAAATCCCCTACAACTCATTGGCTAGTGCTGAAATACATTACAGTAATATATTTGCCAGGCTTTTAGAATAGGAATGTCCATATGACTTGTTTAAAATGTTCTTGTTCTGTTTGGAGATTGTCAATAGCCTGGATATGTTTGGTTTCAGCATCAGCCCTAGTGTAAGCTACAGGCTGTAATGTCATGAAGTACTAAATTTTTGGCCCTGATTCTTATCAGCAGCTGGGTCAAATTAAAGTAATCAAATATTTTTGTAACCTGTCCTCAATACTCCTTTACTAGGGAACCCCACTCTTGTAGCAGTGGGTATGTGCTGGAAGACCAATGCATCACCCAAGGAAGAACTTGTGGATCAGGTCTTTCATTAGCAGGTAGTGCTAACCTTGGCCATCCCTTGTGCCAGCATGCAAAGGGCATACATGAGCCACACTTGGAGTCTGGTGGTACTGCAAATGCTCCACCCCTTCCATTAACAGGAATTAGTGTTATGTGCAAAGACACCAAACACTAATGCTTCTCAAATTATGAACACACTGCAGAAAGAGAAGTCTTTCTAGGAGATACCTGAAATATGCTGTGAGGGGTGTGACGTGACTGAGCTTAAATAATAATGCATATTTTAAGTATACATGATTTTCTTTTTTTCTAAAGATCATGCATAAAACTGGCAATATTAAGTAGTAAGTCATAGTGTAAATTATTTCTTGCTCTTCTGACTCTTAGTTGCCTGTTTGGGTGGTTTTGTTTGTTTGTTTTGTTTTGTTTTGTTTTGTTTTTTTGGTTTGGTTTGGTTTTAGTTTGTTTTTGTTTGGGTTTTTTTTTGTTTTGTTTTTGGTTGGTTTTTTTTTGTTTTGTTTTGTTTTGTTTTGTTTTGTGGTTTTTTTTTTGTTTTGTGTGGTTGTTTTTTTTGTTGTGTTTTGTTTTGTTTTGTTTTGGTTTGGTTTGGTTTGGTTTGGTTTGGTTTGGTTTGGTTTGCTTTTGCTTTTGCTTTTGCTTTTGCTTTTTGTCCCTTCCGCCTGTGCCACTGGAGCGATGTATCGATTGAAACCCATAACCCGGCAGGGTGTGGGAGTGGGCGGGCTGCAGCGTTCCCAGGCTCCACTGGCCATGTGTCCCTGCTCCTGGCCATGTGTCCCTGCTCCTGGCCATGTGTCCCAGCTCCCCAGGAGGGGCAAGGGGAGCAGGATGCAGCACTGCCGACTCCCCAGCTGTCACCGTGCACTCTGATTGTCACAACAGCTTACAACAGACTAATGCCAGGGCCTTTGACTGGCACCTTGAGAAAATTGGTTGACATCAGCACAGTCAGCTAGGTAGACCCAAACCTGCTCCCTCCCCAGCGGTACCCTTTGTTTGATTAATGATCAGTGTCAGCAATTAAAAGCAAAGCAGACAATGAGCCTAGTGCATCCTTTACAATCCAATTTCATCTTTTGCTGAGAGCTAATGAAGAGTAAGCAAGAAACTGAGATAAACCAGCTTGATAAGAGGCAGAGCTTGTATAACTCCTTGGCTTCATTTGCACAAGTGCTAGAAATGTGTCTGCGGGTAACCACAGACTAAGATTTATTTGTTTGCTCAGCTTGATTAATAATTTTGCACTTTTGACTTGCTCTCATGTTTTCTTTACATTTATTCAGATATTTGAACTAGCAAAAGACAGCTTAAAAGACATTAAGTAGGCAAATATGCAAACACACCCTGCCATATCTGCCTTGGGTTTTCATGTGAATGACACATGTCAACCTGATCAAGGCATAGGGATGCAATGATCTGCTCTTTGTGAAATTGTTCACAGCCATGTTTGTGTGAAAGGTTGTCCAAGTAAATGAGTTTCAGTTAATATCACTGTGGAAAAATGGGTAAAGTGCTAACCAGACAGGTGGATCCAGTCAGCCTTTTGTGTATTTTCACCGAATCTCTGGAAAGGGTCAGGGATCACATTTCCCCCTCCAGCAGTAAAAGCCACAGAACTCCTCTTGGTGGCTTTGGGAGACCAGTTCTTATATCTCACAGAGGGCAGGGTGTGGTCCTGCCTTGAATTAATTTTGGGGGGCTGCAGTTCATGTGGGGGTCAGCAAGTAGTATTTAGAAAAAAAAAAATTAATATTTCAGTCTAACTGGTGTTTTTTGAGTGCCTGCGCCCAAAGGCTTGTCTGCTTTTCTAGAAACCACCATTCTCTGAAAAACTTACCTCTTTTAAAACTACATATCTACAGTGCTTTTGCTCCTGCTGTGTAGATGACAGGGTTTGTCTGTATAAAAGAGGTGTTTTTTATGTATTTTAAGGTGAGCTGGTATAGAAAACAAGAGTTCTTGCTAGCCCTGGTGGATGAGCATCCTGCCTCTCCACTCTGAGCACACTCACGGACCTCAATCAGCCTTCACTTCTGTCATTTCCACCCACAGAAAAAGTGCTAGTCTTGGTGTCAGCAGAGTTTGTATCTAATAATTGAAGTCTCTGGGGATTTAAAAATCAATTCTTGGCTCCAAGTCCAGCAATATTGTGTATCAGCAGAACTGTGTAACTACACTCTGATTATAGTGGTTATAGTACAAGTTAGTTAACTGCTATCAAAATGAGAGGGTGGAAAGGAAGACAAGAATTTCATCTTCTAAGTCATCCTCTACTTTTTTTCTGTCAGTGTCCTGCCCTGCTGGGAAAAAGAAAAAAAAAGAAACAAACCCACAGATGGTAGTGTGCCTGGGCTGGATGAAGAGGAAAGCTGCAAAGCTATGCAGCACAACAGGGTCCAGATCCAGAGCTTCGTAAAGCTTGTTGCTGTTTACCCAGGAGCTTATACAATTTTTTTCTGTGTGTTTTTTTTTGTTTGGTTGGTTGGTTTTTGTTTGGTTTTTTGTGGTTTTTGTTTGTTTGTTTGTTTGATTGGTTGGTTGGGGTTTTTTTTGTTTGGTTTGGGTTTTTTTCTTTATTTAAGTGAAAATAATTCCAACTAGACCAAAACAAAAAGATGGTTGTCAATAATTGACTTTTTCCAGAGGGAAATTTCTTGACATTTCAAGTTCTATCTGTCAAGTGCTGCCTAAAGATTGTGGTTTTATAGAAATTCCTGTACATCCTTCTTCTGTGTTGTGAAGGAAATGTCTCTTTGGTTGTCACCAACATAGGACAGTCACTCCTACAGGAATGCAGCTCCAGGTGCCTGCAAACACTCTTATGCTAGAGCATGGCAGAGGCACTGGCTGGGGAAGATGAATAGGCTGCATCGAGGACAGCAGCAACAGGAACACTTTACAATTTAGCCTTCCTGGATGAAGACTAAAATTATTATTCACATCCTTCATATTAAATTATATGAAAATAATGTGTCAGTGTCAGTTCTCTACAGTGACAGACCTTCAGAGGGATATGGGATGATGCCCTAGATCACTGACAACTGGAATGGTAGCTGGTAGCAGCCCGTACTGGGGGCTGTGTGCTGATTTCATCTGGCTGAACATCTCATCTGTCCCTGCAAACAAATATCCACAGTTTCATGCAAGTGGATGTTTCTCATTTGCTTTACACAACCCTAGGAAAGATTTGTCAAGGTGGGAGAGCAACATTAATGTGTGAAGAGTGATGAGCATCTCGTAAAGTCAGAACTGCAGTGTTTCATGAAATAGAGCTATTGATAATTAGAAATAAGTCCAAGATTTTAAATTCACTTTGACTTTGTGAGACTGTAATATATTATGTGGAAGTCCAGAAGAACTCCATGTTTTCCATTACACATTTTGTATTTTAGTTGCAGGAAAAGGTAGTGCAGATATCTGTTATTTTAATGGAATTATTATTCTCCAACTCACCTGGCAAATTAATTTTGGGATTCAAAATGCAAAATATCCTACATGTAATTACAATATACTCAAAACATACATGAAATTGTACATTTACACATTTGATGAATTTTTTTTTTTTTTGAAACTTTTTTCAAGCCTTGAGGGAAGTCACTGAGGAATGCACAAGGACAGCCTTCACTGTGACTGTTATACATTCATAACATATTCAAAGTATATTCCAATCTTCTTTGCTGTAACCTATCTAAAATTTATGCAAAGTTCAGGACTAAAGCTGAACCCTCACCAGTCCAGGATAAACCGTCAGAGCCCTGTGGAGGGATTTGACCAAGCAGTTCCAGTTAATATCATACTAAATCCCTATCCACAGCTTTAAAAATTGAGCCCTGAAGGACTAACCTGTTTGCCTACATTCTTTATTATTATTGTTACATCAACAAGATTTGTAGAAGTAGGTAACATCAGTTCATCACTGCCACCACCTGGTTAAACTCTCAAACTCTATGTGTGAACACAGGTATCAGAAAGGTAGCAAAGGGGTAAAACAAAGAAGCAGCAAATCATGGGGGTAAATCACCCTAAGCCAGAGCTTAAATGTGAAATGGAAATGTGAAGACCCACACAATAGTTTCCAGTCTGCTGAGATTGAAAAGATAAGACCAAACCTCCAGAGATGTAGGCAGCTTAGGTGGCTTGGGTTGGCCTATTTTTTTTTTTTCCAAGTAATTGATTGGTTGTGGGTGTTTTACAAAGAGTAGAAGACTGACGGTGACTAACAGGTAAACCTGGCTAGACAATAACAGACAGTAATAAGAGAATAATATTATCCTTCCAGGATCCAATAGATCCTGGTTGATCCACTAAACCATTCAATATAGAATCACTGGGACTGATCTTCATTACTCTGTGTGTTGGTAACCTTTTGCCTTCCTAAACAAGATGCTTAGGACTAAACTGAGAGCTGAGAGTGTATTGCTTATTTCCACTCTTCCCTCTCTTCCTGACACCCAGATAAATGGCTTTGGGCCATTTCTCTCACAGGAAAAATTTTTACCCGTCCTAACTCTTTAATCCTGTTTTACAAGGTCACCTTTTTAATCCTGCACCAATTCAGTCCTTGCCCCAGCTAGAGATCTGCCTGGTTTTAGTCAGCCAGTGCCAGGAAGTCCTGAGTGCCAGTTGGATTGGGAGGTACCCACCACTATGAAGGAGTACACACAGAGGAGTGTATCTCAACACCTCAGCACCCACTACTTCCATAAATATTGCCATATTCTTCAGATGTGTGGTGTTTTTATGCAATTTTTAGCAAGGAATTCCTAGGGAAAATGGGAAGAATCTACATCAATGCTTACTGAGAACTGGGTATTAGCTTTTGGGCTGAGTTCCCTGAAGAAGGATTCTTTGCTTCAGGCCATTTCTGCTGTTCAAGGACTAACACATTTCATGCAATTTTAATAATTGTTATTAAAAATATACCAGATTTTTAGGTCACTGGTTTCTTCCTGGTAGAAAACTGCAATGCAATATTTCCTGCAAGCTACTGGTTAGAATGAAAAGTCAATATAAATGTAAAAAATTAGGAACAATAATCTGAACAATGGGAAGGTGGCTAAAGTCACTGTTTTGTTGATGGTTTTATTCCAAACTGCCCCCCACCCCTTCCCTTAGCTTGGCACCTTTTATATAACTTATATTATCACAACTGTCTTTGTGCCAGGAGGAGTGAAGTACTCTCCTGTTCCAAGCTTCTGCTACTTTAGATAAGCCAGCAATAATTATTTCTGAGTGAAACAAAATTAACCCTCACAATGGAGCCCGAGTCCATAGCTGTGTTCCAATTTGGAAGTCATTTGTCTTGGGATACAAAGGCTCCAGTTCCCCATAGTACTAAACTGGGTTCTTACAGACTCAGAGTTATACTGGCAAACCAAAAATCTTAAACCCACTACTATAAATCTGTTATCACTGTTTTATTATAACTTCACTGTGAGAATTCTGCATAGGAAATAAAGCATAGATGAAGCCTACTTCCCCATTTATTTCCTAACTAGAGTCACAGTTGCCTGGTACCTTTACAGTCATAGTGGCTACATCTGTGAGTCAGTATTTTTTGTGTGCCTGCTTTGATATGTACAGCCCAAAGCCTAAGTAAGACAAAACAGAGGATCAGACAAAGAAAATAAAGAGGTAAAAAAAGAAGGGGTAAAAGGGTGAAAGAAAAGGATGAGATGAAAAGCATAAGAGACAAAGGGGAGGGTATTAAGTGACCCCTTGAAGTCCCTGTCTCCTACAATTTCCTAGCAGATAATAGCAGGTCTTGTTTTAGCAAACTCTATTTCCCAACTACACATTTTCCTTGTCTGTATATGGAGACAGTTTAATGCTTCTATTCTGATGGAAAAAGTGCAACACAGCAGAAATAAGGAATACAAAGTGTGTTCTCTAGCTTTAGGTCAACACAGGGGAATGACAGAAGTTGTCATTTAAAAGTAACGTTTGCTGAATCCCTGTGAAATTATAGAAAGCAGACATAATAACAGAAAAGGAAAATAACAGACAACTTTAAAGAAAAAGAAATAATTGTAGTTTCTGTGCTTTAAAGTGTTTTGTGACAGTCACATATGCCAGCATAGAGTATGATGTATTTGTCTCAGCCTGAGAAAGAGCAGTACCTGTGAAGAACATGTCATGGTACACCCATCTTCATATTCCATAATCTGTTAACAAGTGCAGCTCTTCTGGCTGATAAGAAGCAGCGTTTCTGGTGACCCCTCCCACTGAGGAATTCAGTAAAGCTGTGGTGACAAGCAAAAGTATAAATTTCCTGTATTAATGCGAAGAGGCTCAGCCAGCCAATAATCCTGAACCAAGCATGCCAACCTGTAGAGAGCTGGACATGTATTGAAGGTGTGCTTGAAAACACAGCACAGACATATCTACCTATTTCTTCACACTCATGAATAAGTCCCATTATACTGCTTCTGTGAAATCTAGCATTCTCCCCTTCCCAGTTATCTGCGGGTGAGCAATTAGAAGTGAAGTAGGCAGACAGATGTTGAGCAAGCACTGAGACGTCACCATTCATCATCAGCCAGCAGATACTGAACTTGGCTGACTACTCCAGTTCAGTCAGAGAGTTTGGCACACTGTCTCTCAGCACTGGGCTTTTCACTCAGGATCTTAAATTGTACTAAGAGTTCACTCTGTAAATCACATGAAACAGGGGGATGGGAAAGGCTTTGCTTTTTGCCATCAAGCAAAGTTATAAGAATTTCAGACCTTTTACAAGTAGTGTTGCTGCTCTGTTTAAGTGTCACCTTTCATCTCTAGATAACATCGCTGCCTATTCAAAAGAGAAAAGGGCATTTGGCCAGCTATTAAATTGAATTCCTTTCCTCCATCCTGCATGTGCTTAGTCTTGCATACAAAGCATAAAAAGCAAAACCAAAGGTCTAATAGATGGGACCATAAGGAGCTTCACATGCCATCTCTGAGTAAAACATCAAACGAAGACTTTTGGGAGCTCAGAAACATGTCATCATATGTGGTATTTCTCTTGTCAGCAGCAAAGCTGTCTCTAATGCACAGCACACTTAGCAAATCAAGAATGCTTCAGGCCAAATTTGGGTAAAAGCTAAAGCTTTGCCTCCCACAGGTTTTATCTGCAGCTGCTGAAGCAAACATTTTTACCTCCCCTCCCTCACTGAAGGAGATTGTGTTTCAGAGCATTGTTTTCTGTAGCCACTTATTAACCCTGCTGAATTTAGAGCAGGGGATTGCACTCAATATCTATTGATTAGCAGTGCTGCAGTAATCCTTAGGCCTTGGTCATTTTGGTCTGTTGACTAGGACTTGGTACACAGCAGTGCCCTTTTCAGCAGACATTGATATGCATGTACGGGTGTGGGAGAGGCAGGAGGGAAGGTTAGCGTGAAGTCAAGTGTTTATACATTACAGGAAATTCCTGGTGAGGTGATGGCAGCTTTTATCATAGCCTGACAGAGTCCAGGGTTTTAATCATACAAGCGTGCATCAAATCAAAACCTTCTCAAACCTATGTTGGAAAACAGAATCCATTATTCAGTGATTGCAAACAACAATAAGCTTTGCTTGGGTAGAAAAAAAATTCTTCCAAGCTGATCTCCTCACATTAACAGTAACATGCGTTTCCTGGATTATTTGTTTTCTCTCTTTGCTCATCCTTTCTGCTCAGAACTGAATGTGTTTTGACATAGCACCTATCTCCAGTAGGAAACTGCCTTCTCCAAAGCATGTCTCTTGCACTGCAGCCAAGCTACAAAGATTACCCTATTCAGAGTAGGGCTTAACACTTTCTTTTACGTCTGTTAATTTTGTTCTTCTGCTAGCTTTCACTCAGCTTTGACTTCAGTCTGATTTACAAGCAGGGTTGGTGTACCTTGGGAAGAACCTACAGTATCCTTTCTGCAGATGCCCAAATACCTTTCCCCTCACAGCTCAAGACACCTGCACAGCAGACACCAAAGTAGAACTTCCCAAAATAAAAAAGAAGCTGCGATATCTTTTTTATTTAATATTCCAGTCTGAAAACAATGGCAACTCAGAACTGTTGATTCAGGAGCTGTATTTTTATGTATTTTTATGTGAGCATTGACCTCCAGAAGAGGTATAGGGTAGACAGAATTAATTTTGTTAATTTCTGAGGACAGAAGTAACCTTAGCTAACTCCAAGTAAGTTTTGAATCCTCATAAATTAGAGCCCTCTGAAAATCAAAGATATCACATATTTTGGTCCTTAAACTTTTAAGAAAAATGCACTTAAAGAACTTGGTCCTAGAATAGCTTGTATACTAATAATATGCAATTGTGCCTGTGTATTTTTTCCTGAATTTCATAAGATCAGTCCAATGGATGGCTGCGATTAAATGCCAGAGACAATTAATAAAGTATTTGATTATGCAATTGATTTCCTGGTGATAGCATATGACTGGAACAATCCATCTGCCAGGGCATCATAATTTTATTTCATATTGAATTAGAGTACTGCTATAATTCTGGAACAAGAGTAATTTGACTTCCTTGTTTCTGTCACCCACTCCTCTCTCTATCTTTTTCCTGTGTGTGAAGAGAGTTTACTACAAACAGCACCTGGAAAGGAAAGAGTATAAGGAAAAAAAGCATCTGAACTTCATCTAACTATGGAGTTCCTTCCCATAGACTACATAATAACAAGGTTTTCCACCTGCTCAGTTACTAGTCCAAGGTACCAGTGGCTGACATGTTTCCAGCTAGACCTTGTACCAATGATCACAGTCCTCTGGGCCTGACTGCTCAGTCAGTTTTCAACCCACCTTGCTGTCCATCCACCAAAACCAGACCTCATCAGCTTTTCTATTAGGATGCAATGGAGACAATGTCAGAAATCTTGCTGAAGTGAAGGTAAATGGCCCCTACTGCTCTCCCACCCTCCACCAAGCTGTCCACCACTCCATGGCACAAGGTTATCGGGTTAACTCTGCTTGTAAAGCAGGCTGGTGTGAGATAGCACTTCCACCTTCACATGAGTAACAGCAGGAGGATATGCTAACAGACAGAGTGAATTACAAACACAGGCACACAAATACCTGCAAACATCTTATATGTGCATATATACTCAATGTGCACTTTTGCTGCAGCTAAATGTAATTATATTCATTGCACTCTGGGAGTCATAGTCTGTTATGTTTAGTGCATGATCCAAGAAAAATATTTTCTTTGAGGTAGTTTATACCTTACTGGAGGTCTCATTGACAGCTCATGGGCTTAGGGTCTCCATTTAATACACAGGGAAGAAGGAAGTACTCAGAGTATAAGAAGAAAAAAAAAAAAAGAAACTACATAAGAACAGAAGAAATGTGCTATTAAGTAACACAATGGTTCATCTTGTGTAATATTCATTCAACAGCAGTAAGACACAGTATTTAAGAACAGCACCTGAGCCTGATCATATTTTGTTCTCTGTTCCTGTCATATATCCCCAGCATCTCAAAATGCTGCATTGGGGAAATTAGAGCTTGTAACCTTTCTTAGTTCTTTTAACATCCATGTTGGAACGTGCTATCCATAAATCTGTCTAAATCCTCCTTGGCCCTGCCATTACTATCTGCCTTACAACCTCCTGGAGCAACAAATTCCAAAACTTTTCTACTCACTGTGTAAAGATGTCTCTCTTTTATCTGTTTTAAAATGACTCCTTTTTAGTTTTATTGAGTGTTCCCTGACTCATGCAGTGAGAACTGAAGCAACAGTTAATTCAGATTCTCCATCGCTTTTTTGATTCTGTAAACCTTTTTGTATCCCCATGCAGCCATCCTTCAGTTCTCCTTCCCAAGACAGCTGCTTCATTCCCTTGACAATTTTAGCTGCCTATCCCTATGCCTTTTTTGAACTCCACCATATTCCTTTTGAGATGTAGTAGCCAGAGGTGCAAATCAATGGTTTTCTGTGGTGTCAAAATGGTGTCTTCTGTTTTGTTCTGAATACTTGACCTGACAATATCCATCATCATGATGATTTTTTTTGTCTGCTGCTGCACATTGAACTGCTGATTTCAGAGAAATATCTTAGAGTGACTCTAAGATATTTTTGCAGAGTTGAAATTGCCAGGTCTGAGTTCTGAGAAGAAAGACAGGCTAATAAGCCAGGCATGATTTATGGGAAAGCTCCTCTTTAGAAGCAAAACTGAGCAAATCGAGACAAGACAATTTGTCCTGACACTCAAGAGCCCACTTCATTCCTCATCTCTACCTGTAGCCCTGTAACTCTCCCACCTTCTCCTGCTCATTCTGCTTAGTCCAAATGGAGGCCTTGGCCATGCAGCAGTCCTCCTTCTGACACCCAGTTTCCCCATTTCCTTACTCCTCTTCTCCATTTGCCATACCTTCCACTTCCCGCTAGCAAGCCCTGAAACCAGGACACGTAACTGATGAATCCTCCATAACAACCCCAGACTCCCAAAAATGCCTCCTCACCACTCTTTCCTCCTGCCAAGACTACAGCTTTTTGTTTCATCATTTGTTCCAATCTTGGTCTGTACATTTCCCATACTTTCCCTAGATCTTGGGGCCTTCCTGGAGTATACAACTCAGTGCTTGATGAACACTACAGTGGATGTTAAGGAGCATGCAGCAAAACATCATAAGAGCCATTTGTTGTTGCCTTACAGATCAGGAAGTTAGTACAAACCAGCTATTCCATGAAAATTCTCTCTCCTATTCCCGACTTATGTTGGTCTCAATGATCTTAAAGTGATTCTGTGTGTGACTCTGTGTGTGACTTTGCCTTCTATGGAAGATTGCTGAAAATTGCTTTTGTTTTTTCCATGAGAAAAGTGAGTTGTCTCCAATATGTTCCAGATATGCAAGCCATTGATCCCTGTGCCTGTTTGTACCCTCTGTGTAAAAAAAGTAGAGAATATATTCAGAAATAGGTTGAAGTCATTTACACACCTCAGGTGACTGACCAGAATCTTTTTTGTCTATTTAGTTCCTGTAAAGACTGTAGCTGAGTCACAGAGGTAAAGTGACTCTTACCTTGTCCTTATAACACAGCCTGGGATCAGGGGAGCCATCCTGAAAGAGCAGAGAATTGTGCTTTCCCCGAGGACCACTCAACACACAAACAGGGAACATTTTCCAGGCTGAAATGAACAAGAAAGGGAACTGGTGGTAATCAAGACGCCAATAGCACTGCTAGGGTTAGGAAGATGATGTGGTGAAAGAAGGTTTTGCAACACTTCCAGTCTAATTAGGTAGTGACAGAGAGTTGCTGAATCAAACAGGGCAAAGTGCTATAATTAACAGAATTTTGCATATTTGGACTTGCAACCAGATGTCTGAGACTTCATGGTGATTCTTCTGAAGATGATGGCTTTCTGTAAAATGCTTTCCATCATTTTAGTGAAAGCAGCCAATGTAGTGAATTAGATTAAAACCTTTACTTCTCAGATGTGTCAAGTAGATCTGCCTATTACAAACACATTCTGTTTGATTCTCTTGCTAAGTAGCATGGCTCTCTTTTGAGTTTCGTTGCCTTGCCCCTGCTTTGTCACTAGGTTTTGTGAGAAGAGAGATATTGTTGCTCTCCTACCGGTATCTATACTTGCTTCTGAGGTAGGGTCACAGAGGCTCTGCCTTGTGTGCGACTCCTTCTCGGCAGCTCAGCTGCTCAGATGGTCACTTGCTCCATGAGCATGGTATCTGCAAGGTATAATACCTAATATCATTGAGGACTTTCTTAAAAATAAGAGGATTCATCATTACTCAAGACTTCTTTATTGTGAGATAATAAATTCACAGAATTCACAGAATTCACTAGGTTGGAAGACACATTCAAGATCACAGAGCCCAACTCATTTCCCAACACCTCAACTAAATCATGGCACCGAGTGCCACATCCAGTCTTTTTTGAAACACATCCAGGAATGGTGACTCCACCACCTCCCTGGACAGACCATTCCAGTACTTTATCACCCTTTCTGTAAAAAACTTTTTCCTAATATCCAACCTATATTTCCCTTGGTATAGCTTAAGACTTTGTCTTCTGGTTCTGTCAGTTGCTGCCTGGAGAAAGAGACCAACCCCCACCTGACAACAGCCACCTTTCAGGAGGTTGTAGAGAATGATAAAGTCACCTTTCTTGCCTGATCTGTAATTCTCTCCTTGAGAAAAACCGGAACAGTTTTGGGCATTTTGTCAGCTCCATTTGTTGAGTTTTCCAACTCTTTTCCATGCATTCACCTCTCAGTAATCACTGGTAATTATCAGCAGGTAAGGAAGCAATAAGAACTCACAGGAAACAATTGAAATGAAGTTAATAGAAAAACTGAGAAATTAAAATAAAAGTTCCATATATACATTTTTAAGTAAAAAGCAATACTCCCCTTTCAGAATATATCATGCTTTAGCTATTCAAGGTGAAGAGCAAAAAGGTAAGTGAGAGGGATTTTTCCACACTTCATACCTGCAGGATTCCTCTGCTATTATCACTGACTACTTCAAGGGACCATAGGTCTGAGTCAGAATATAATTCCTGTGCACAGATAAACTGAAAGTAGAAAGACAGATCTCGACATGCAGTGAACTCCTACACTTGCAGCAGCAATGTTTATTTTAATACATAATAAATCTAGTGACAACATAGTTGCAGCTTACTGATGTATCTCAGCACCACAGGAAAAATTCACCTCTGAAGGGAAGGATGGAAACCTAGGCTTTAACTGTGCCAAAATGTCTCAAATTCAATTTTCAGAAAGTTTTTCTCATCTTTATCTCCATCCATTGACACATTTAGAGTTTGCAAGCATTTTATTAATTCCTCACTCAGATATATGAAGTACAGTTCTTTGTGCTTTTCCCTACAAAATGCTACACAATGCTCTCAGTTTATACACCCCTAAGACTGCACCTGTTCCATGCTACACAGTAAGTACCACTGTGTGGAAAATCACCACCTGACAACCAAACAGCATGTGGGCTTTAGAACAACTATTATAGAAAAATCTTGAAAAAGTTAATTATTTTCATTCAAGTGAAAGAAATTAATTTTGTTTCACAGTAATAGCACATTCAGGAGTTGCAAAGAAATCTATGCATGAACGAGTTTAAACTGCTCCCTATCAGTAGAAGTAGAGGAAGGCCAGCTGAACAAAATAACACAATAATAATTTCTACCCACAAAAAATATTTCATGCAGCTTGTATTTAAAAAGTAAGCCAAACTCTCACTGCTCAGGGCTTTTCCTGTTGTCTCTGTTTCTCCAGATGTGAGGTTTTCTGGGCTTGGATTTGCTTTTTCAGATTTTTTCAGCTGTTCTGTTTGGTTTCTGTTTTCTTTGTACAGAATGGGGATAATGAGGAGGAGAATTCATGTCTTTATACTGGGGTAAGTGTAGGAACGGGGACCTGGAATAAAGTTGGTCCTTACTAGTGATTTATATCAAAGAGCAGTTTGCCTTTTTGTGAGTGTGAGTCCCAGCTAAGTGCAGTGCTGGGAAGAAGCAAAGATAGAGCTGGGATGGAAGATGTTCAGTAGATTTGCACCTCCTCCTGCTACTGGAGACTCAGGCAAGGAATTACTGGTTTAGGAAAGTCCATTACGTTCTCCCTTTTTCAGCCTTACCCAGATTTTTAAGTATCTGGTAGAAGTAAATAGTGCTTTAGACTCTCTTGCTTTGGGATGGAGTGTACAGCAATAGTGTCTTCTCCTGGGACCAAGGAGAACTTGCAAGAGGCAGTTTATGATCCAGGAGAAATTTCCTGTTGGTGATGTCTCTTAGAGACAGCAAATTTATGTTCATACCTAGGTATCTTAAATTTTAATTTCTATACTTTTGTTTTTCTAAGTTTTACATGTCCTTAATTATTATGCCAACTTTGTGTTCATGAAAGTAAGAATCGTGCATACAGCTACTTGTATTCATTAAGGGAACAGATGGCTTAGAGTATATATTAGCACTACTGGTGTAAATCCAGCCAACTGAATATAGATTGAAAGCTATTTACATCCAATACATTTTTAATGATTCCTGTATCAGTTTGATAATGATATCAGTTAATGAGCAGACTGAATACAGATCTGGTTCCTACCTCATAAATTTTTTACCCTCCTGTACTCTAATTGGCAAAGTTAACAGGTTGTCCTAAGAACCCTAACTGATTCTTGATTTTGTTGAGGTTAAAGCACAAGAAAAATCATGATCTATCAGGAGACTGAACAAAATACAGCAAGCCAGTAGGTGTGAGAAGATTTTTTTAATTTTTGCAAAGCTTTGGATACCGTCTGTCACAGTATCCTTCTGGAGAAAATCCAGCTAGACATGTGCACAGTATGGTGGGTGGTCAGTGGCTGGAAGGACGGACTAAAAGCACTGCTGTATTGGGGCAACATCAGTCTGACAGCCAGTCACTACTGGTGCTCCCCAGGGATCAATTTTAGAGCCAGTTCTTTACAATATTTTATCAATGACCCAGATAAAAGAGTTATGTGCACACTATGCAGATTTGCCAACACTAAATTAGGAAGAGCTGTTGATTCCCAGAAGGAGAGGGAGGCCTTACGGAGAGATCTTGATAGATAGCACAGGACAACCACTGACTGTGTGAAAATTAACAAAAATTTAACATCCAGATTCTTCAGTGACAGTGTAATCATAGTCCCTGCACAGACAACTACACAGAAGAAATTTGAAAACCTTATCCTCTTAAAGACAAAGGTAAAAATTTGGAAAGAACCAGAGGGAAGAAAGGAAGTACTTCTAATTATCCTTGAAGTATATTTAATTATTCCAAAGTATAATTTTCAATTCCATTAAAAAAATTTAAAAGAGGGAGAAAAATATCTCTCAAATCACTTAGGTGAGGTGATGTATGGAATCAGTGGCCTTAGCTTATGGAAGCTCCTTTGACAAGACTCTGAACTGAAAGCAGAAGGCAACAAAAACAACCATAGGGAGGTCCCTGTTTCTGGATTCTTAAACAATTGGTATTCCAGGAAATCCTGTTCGAGTTTACCTTTAAATATATTACATATATTAATATTTCCATTAGTGCCCAAGTTTCTTCCTCATTGAGACTCCCACCACACTATTCAGAAGCTGTTGATAAGGCTTATTGTTAGCAAATAACCATGAAGAAAGAACTGCATTTTTAATTCTCAATTCAGCTGTGGGAAAGCAAACTTCTAAAAATATATATGAAATGCTTCTATTCATTTGAAAAGATGGTATAAGAATGAACTTAGCCTTCAGGTGCACTCATCTTCACGAGGAAATATTTTTACTTCATAACAAAGATCTTGCCACATTTTTTAATATCACATTATATAATCTGATAAGTAATATCACATATAACAGGTGATATTTGTAATATCACCTATTACATAAACACAAATTGAAATTTATACAGTTCAACACTACCATGGTTTTTGAATCCTGGAGTATCTATTCCCCCTCTAATAATTAACTATTTGACTCATTTAATTTCATGAATATCTAGCTTTCTTGAATGTCCATTTTTGCCTCTTTATTTTCATTATAATTACACATTTATCTTCCTATTGTTACACTTATCCATCATTCTGCTTGTACACCACACATTTTTCTTTGTCCTATCCTTACAATTTCACAAGACTTGTATCTCTGTAAAAAGTATATATTTGCATATATATATAAAAATATTAAATATTTGGAATAAACAAATGCAGGATTTTTTCTCTTTTCTCAGAATACTCAATGGGGTATTGTTCCTCAGTTTAATAATTTTCTAATTAATCATCTAAACTCTTAAATTTTTAAACATAACTTCTTCAGTTTTATTGTTTCTTTAGATGTCTTTTGTATGTCTATGAAAAATCTACTTTCTTGGATTTTATATTATTTTAAGTTCTAGTCAAAGATTTTGAGAAATATAAAATAACAATCACCTTGCTATAATTTCTGATCAATACTATGAAAAATAAAAGAATGTCAATAAATTTTAGTATTTTTACATCAGCATAATATAAAATATTGAATTAAATATGGATCATTTCCAATTTCCATATGTATTTTCAGCCACACCAGCCACACAGTCTACAACAATTTATCTTCTTTTCATCTTTACTAGGCAGCATGCCTTCTTATTGATGAAATTGATCAGTACCTATATCAATTTGTTCTGAATTTTAGTACTGATCCTTTAACAAAATAAAAAAAAGTGTTAACCAGGATGACATTAAGCAACAATTAAGCAAAATGCTTTGTTTTTATATAAACGTCCTTTACAAACTTTGATTTTGGAATGCAAAGCCTATCCCTTTAATTATATGTCTATTATTGGGGGATACAAAATGTATATTAAATTAATGAAATTGATTACCTTGGTTACACAGTGGTTATTAGGAGGAAGAGCTCCCAGTTTTCATATTATGTACATCAGTAACTTTAATTGCATTAGGCTGAGCTAGGAGAGCTATTTTAGGAGCTCTAAAGCTCTCTTATTTTCAACAGCACAACAATTTCTGCTGGCTTTTTGCCTGCTGTAGCTCAATTTCTGAGGGTTCCCTCACAAATGCAAACTTATTATTTCTGTCAGTCATGCTTTAGCAAACACAGCCTCATTAAAACTACCCTACAGTGGCTTCAGTTTTGAAAACTCTCCCTTGATGTATCCACGAGACAACTGGTGCTGGAGGGCTTTTTCTCACATTTGGGTTAAGAGATAAGAGTGTTGCAGAGTATGAATGTACAAAAGACCAGTTTTGGGCCAGCAGCAGTAAACATGATGGACTGTGATTAGCTCAGGCTTTGTAGGACAGGATGCAAAACTGCCTATGATATTAAAAGTATGAAACAAATTAGCTTTTAAATTATGGTTTGCAAGCACTGATACCCAAGTGTAAAATCAATTAGCTGTCAGCTGTTGGTTAATAGTGACGCAGTGACCTGCCTTGCTCCTGCTGGGAGTTGTGAGCTGTGGTTTATAATAGGGAAGGCACAGTGGGTTTGTTTTGTTTTGTTTTGTTTTTTTGCTAATAATGTATAATGTGTTAAAGTCACTTTATCAGAAGCTCCTGGAAACAGAAGGTAATGTTCCTGAAATAAGTATTAGTGAGATCCCACACTGTAATGCACAAGTTTCTGATCTCATGCTAAGGTAAGGGGGCCTGATGGAAAGGATTTTCCAGGGTTTGTTTTTAAGGATGAGACAGATTTATCCATCATGTAACTTCAGGGAAGACACTTGTCTCTAACTTAATCTGTCTGCATGCGTGGGCAGTCCCACTCCAGTGACCCACTGATCTACTGCACTACAACAATGGATGTCTGTAAATTTAAGACCATTTGCCTTAGAGGTGAGTTAGGTAAAGCTCTCCACAGGTCAAGGTGTGGGGAAATAACCACAAAATGAAGGAGGTCTGTGGGAACTGAACATGAGTTGTTACATTTCCTTATTCCAAAGGACCTGAGACTGTTCTAGGATTTAAAGGATTTAAAGTACATGGAGAGAAAACAGCCTCGACCCAAATCTTGTAGCAAACCAGGGGTGTTTTCTGAGCAAGTGGAGATTGCTCTAAGTGCTAAGAGAAGTCTGTTGCCTCCATGAAACTTGCACTCCCGCCCAATGCAAGTGTGTGAGCTTCAAATCCAGGCACAGATTATACATTTTACCTTTTGCCACTGACTTAAACACACATCAGAAAGGAACGAGTAAAATGGGATCCAGCTTTAGTAATGGATGTTACTGTGGATAGACTCCTGAAATTGCATCCCAAATCATATAGGATGTAAGAATGGAATTGCCTATCCATAGTTTGTTTTTATTTGGCTAGGCTAGGTTATACAGCCTTATTGTCATAGCACCTCAGTAAGTCAGAAGATTTAGTTTTGCCTCAGAACTTTGGTGTTTAAATCATGTACAAGTGGGGAACTTGAACTCAGTTCCACAAAACACTGAAGAAATCTACTGTGAGAAATGGGAAAGATTTAAGCGCTGAAGATGGAAACTGCAGAAATGTTAATTCATCAGTAGCTTTCAGCTCAATCTCTTTTTATTTCTTTTTTTCTTTAACTAAAAGAGTTCTGTTACAGACTAGATAAATGGCCTTCTGGGAATACTGAAAGTACAGCATATATATATGTGTATATACTTATATATGGGTATGTGAGAAAGTTATCTACACTCATTTGTGGATAGTTATGTTAAATACAGAAATACACTTTGTGATTTCTTCAATGCTATAGAATGGAAAAAAAAAAAAAAAAAAAAAAAAGACAACCAAAAGAAAACAGAAAACCCATATCCGTACCTGACACTATAACCCTTCCTTTCTTCACATACCTCTGTAGAGCCTTTGTTACGGATGTAGCTCAGGCAGATCCGTGTGCAGGGGACAAGTACTGATCCATTTAGGAGGATGTCAGGATGGTGTAATTTAAACAGTGATATCAGAGAAGGCAGGTCTGGCATTGCTGAGTCTGCATGGATGATGGATGGTGCTCAGTGTGCGTGGCTGCTCTGCAAAAGAGGAAGGACTAAACCAAGGGAGAAGGATGAGAGAACAAAGAGGTTGTACTAAGGCACTGCCCCAAGGGGAAGGAATGGTGGGAGACCTCTGCTTAGGGGTGGGAAAAAGAGAATAAATGAGCACAGGTACAAAGACAAAAAGAGATGTGAAAAGACTAAATGGGGGAAAAGGAAAAAGATGAGTAAGCTGAGTGGTGCCAGCAAAGTTGAACACTTTGGGGTGACAAAACTTAGTGGAATCTGCCTAAAATATGAGAATCTCAGGAAGTACCAGTGTGATGGGTTGACCCTGATTGGATTCTGGATGCCTGCCTTTGTCACCCTGCTTCTTAGCTGACATTGGCTCTATTGGACATGGAGGAAGCTTCTGGAAGCTTCTTACAGAATTCACCCCTGTAGCTCACCCCGCTACGAAATCACCCAAACCCACACCTTACATCTGTGGATCAAATCTTTAAGAATTAGCAATAAAATCCACATTCATCTCACGGTATTTACAAGCTCCACTCAGATCAACAAAAAAAAATTATTCCCCACACCGAAATCATGAGAACATTATCATAATGAAGCAAAAGTGGACAATTTACCTTATCGCAATTCCAGTGGCAGAAATTCTCCACGATTATTCCACTTTTCACTCTCTAGGTGTGTTCAGTCCATGTTTTGCCTGTTACCTCTCTCTGTTACTACTGTTAAACTATCTCAAATTCCTCATGTCCCATATTGGGCAACAAAAGGACAGTGGTGAGTTGACCTTGGCTAGATATCAGGTGCCCCCAAAGCTTGTCTGTCACTCCCTTTTTCTGCAGGATAGAGGGAAGAAAAGAAGATGAACAAACCCCTTTATGGATCAAGAAAAAAATAGTTTAATAAAGCAGAAGCAAAGTACATGCATGGAAGCAAAGAAAAAGCAAAGATTCATTCTCCTTTTCCCATCAACAGGAGATGTCCATCTGCTTCCCAGGAAGCAAGGCTTCAATACATGTAGTGGCTGCTCCTGAAGACAAACAGAAACACAGTAAAACAAATGCCCCCTCCTCCTCTCCTCTTTTCTCTTAGTTTTTATGGCTGAGTTTTTATTCCATGTCCATCATATGACATGGAATATCCCTGTAGTTGGTGTGAGTTATCTGTCCTGGCTATGTCTCCCACCCCAGCCTACCAGTCAGGGTGTAGTGTTGGGGAGGCAGCACTGATGGCTCCAGCACTGCTCAGCAGACAGTAAAGCCTTGGTGTGAGATCAGGCCCTTTTCAGCTGCCAATGCAAAACACAGCACCACCATGGGGAAAATAACCTCCATCTTGCTAGACTCAGTACAACAACAGGGTACCTAGGATTCAAGAAAATTGTGGATAAAAATTTGCTTTCCAATATAATCTTTGCATTGAGAACCTTTATTAGCAATGCTTATCACCACTGACAAACCAAGGACAACCAGGCTTCTTGACTTTTTTTTTTTTTTTAAACATAAAGTTGAGACATAGCCAGAACAGCTAACTCCTTCCCTAAAGGAGCTTAGGGATAATTTCAAAACAAGAAGAATCTTTCCATAACTGTATTTTTGGATCTTCAAACTTCAGTTTTTCTTTCTTGTTTTCCTGTCCGTCTTACTAGAAATTTCAAGTGACATTTAAAATAAATTAGACGACTGCTGAACAATGCTTACAGGTATTTGAGGTGTTGCCATTGTCAGAAATGACAGCATGCAGACATATCAGGATTGTTCAGAAAGGGAGTTCTTCAGTGTAAAAAACTATGTGTGTTTTTAAGGTGCCAATTTTGGCAGCATTAAAGCAACATTAGCACCTTTTCTTACAACTTTGGCAGGGAGGTCATATGAGGCCTCTGAGTTTTATCACGACTTTTGATAATGCTTGTAGTTGAATTTTTAAAGACAATCTACATGCAGTCATTTCTGTTCAGTGGTAGAACTTATTTACTGATAGACAGTCAGACTTATGTTAGAGCAACAGACTGACCTGTCACTGGCTTCAGCAGGACCAGGGCTGATCCCAAGCCTGGCCGATCCTTTGGTGCTGAAGACAGGTAACACACAGACAGACAGATTTCTTCTAGAAACCTGGGCAAGCTGGCAAGCTCATGAATGCTGATTGTTATGAAAAGTCCTTGGCTCAGGGTGGTACCTGAACTGAAAGCAAATATTTTTGCACCATCTACTGGGGCCAAAGCGGTGCCAAGGTGCATGTTAACAATTAAATGTCATGGAGGATCCCAAGCCACTGCCTGACCCTCAACTGGAGCCTTGCTTCTTGTTGGAGAAATAGCCCAAGTGTTACTGTCTCTCATTTGACAGATCAGGCTATAATTTAAATTTCTGTGGCAAGAACACAAAATCAAGCACAGAGCTTAGACTGCATCCAGCACATGGGAAAATAAATAAATAGTTTTGTTTGAGCCTATGTCCTGTCATGTCTGTCAGCAATACCCTTCCAGGTGGCAGGTAGGAGGCCTATAGAATTTATTTGAAATGATAAGCCACTTTCCTACTACCTTTCCTTTTCACATTTTACAGTGTCAAAGGTTATATCTGAACAACATCTAAGCACGTAATTGCTTCTGCACTTGCTTACAATCTCTACTATACTTTGTAATATATTTTGGGATCCTTGGAGGATGAAAATTTCTATATAAAAGTTCCATATGTAAAACTCAGTTCATTTTAATAATACTGCCAAATCCTGGAAAGAGTCACAGGTAACTATCTTCTACATCTAATGCTTTCACAGACTAATTTCTTCCCTCCCTGTTCATTTGAGTAGATAGATGCTTACACAGCTTTATATTACTTAAAGGAAGGAATAAAATACCTGTTGAGATCCCTACCATTCTATGAATTGTGTTGTATTTGATCCTTTGAAGGTACAAAATATGTCCTCTGGGTTGTATTTTCCTCCAGTAATTTCAGCAGTGTTTGCCTGCACCGAGGTTTTCTTTTTTGTGTTTCATTTGCTACTGCTACAGGCAAAAAACGTTTTGGCAAATCAGAATTACATGCAGAAAACCACTTAACGAAAATGAGTCTGGGCTGATACTTCTATTTGTACATTTAAAATCCATTATCTACTGGAGAATACATACAATAAAGGGGTGTATAGCAAGACAATTTCTCCACCCTTGCCTTCCAGAAATACTGTTTATTTGACAGTGTGAACCCATGACCCTGCCCATTTTTCAGAAGATCCGATACTGGACTGCTGCTGTCAAAAATGTTTGTCATTTCTGTAAACTTGGCCTTCTCTTTACCTTGGTGTCCTATAAAACGGGACAGGTTGATTATTGCATGTGTGTGCCTTCACTCTTCGCTCACTCCCATGCACACATCCACACTTGGACGCAGACATCGCTTTGGCTAATGATTGCTCTGAGTATCACTGTGCAGTCACAGAGGCTTTGCAAATTCATTCCCCCAAAACAATCAGTGCTTGGCTTCTTTGCTTGACACAGCCAGAGCGTCGAGAGGAGATTATTACTGGGGCCTGAACAGGCTAAACTGGGAAATGTCCTTTTGTAAAGAAAAGAATGCTCAGTGATAATAATATTCTCTTCTGATCAAGAAGGGGCTATCACAATAGTGTGGCCCAAGAGTTAAAGAGCTTATTTTCTAAATCCCTTCATCCTTTCCAGAACCGTGAGACAGTGACAGCAAGTCACTTAACTCTGTCCAGCCACAGCTGTGTGGGTTTTGCATAATTAATTATTTATACCAAGGCAGACACAGTAATTAACTTCCAGATGAATATGATATTCTGATCAGAAATGCTTTGCATTTTAGCCGTCCCTCAAGCAAGTAACTGTCAAAGATGGACTGTTTGACAGAGTGGGTACTGCCAAAACCCCTCCCAGACATCTGCTCTCAGACAAAAAGAACAGATTCTCAAAGCAGCGCTTGCAGACATTGCCTCGTTTCAGCAGGCAAAGAATAACCAATTCACAAATTCTGGCTAATTTTGTCTGATTTCAAGACTGTATGCCAAACCTTGCAAAAAGTCAGGGCCTGTTTTTTCAGTCATAGGCACCGAGGCAAATTGAGTGTTTCCTCATGGAAATCAATGGCCCACACTGATGTCAGGCAGGTGCAGGTTGGGAATGAAGCCCAAGGGATTTAATATGAGGTGGGTTTGAAGAGAGTGGGCAATTTTTTGATTTTCTTTGTTTTGCTTAACAGAAATGAACAATAATCATCAGCATTACAATAATATTGAATGGCTTATTTGTTGTTACTTCTTGTCTGCAGCATAATAGTAATTCACTGGAGTATGAATTTTACACTGAAGCAAATTTATGCTGATTTTTTTTTTTTTTTAATTTCTCCATTGTAGCAGAAATTTGTATTAATCACTAAAGATTGTGGCTAAATGTTCAAAAGCAAAGATAGGAATTGATACCCTGAATGCATGCACCACATGCATTCCACACAGACCTGACTGCAAATTACATTTTTTCTATTGGGATTTCTGTTGTACTACCCATACAATCACAGTGCTTGCTGACTGCAATGGAAGTCAAGATGATGGCTGCAGGGAAGAGGTTACACCATAAGAGAGACAATCCAATCCAAATGGGTGTTCCTATGTTTTACAATGCACAGTTCACTGACCATATAGGACCCAGGAGCATGGCTGCTGGTTTGGAATGTCATTTGGCACCCCAGGGTACTGAGAGGCCATACCATTCTTTACAAGAGCAGCTTAACCTCTGGGCTGGGAGGTAGGTTACAACACCTGGGAAAGGACAGACAGTTGTCAGCCAGATTCTAAATACACCTGAAGTCTGTAGTTTAGCAGTAGGAACGAGATGATCAACCAAGAAGAGGCATCCCTACTCCACCTCCACTCCAGACATTCTTTGAGATGGTAATGGCATCCATCTGACCTTCAGTGGGCTGGGTCAGCTTGCTAAACTTGCTGACACCCCTACCCCCACTTTATGTCAGTGTTGGGTGAGTTCTTGACTGGTTTGACTCCTAAAACAATGCCGTGGTGTTTGCAGTAAGTACAAAACCAAGGAAATAGAGGGAACAAGGAGAGGCATTTGTCAGACTGGTTTGTTTTACCAAGCTGTGCACCCCAGGAAAAGTAAAGAGCAGATACACAGAGCCAGACTTCAGCAGCAATGGACAGAGACTCTACTAGAAGTGATGAGGAGGCTGTGTGGAGATGTGACCTTGAGAGCTGCTTAGTCAAAGAAACCAGGATAGAAGGAGCTATTTTACAGGGTCCAGAGAGCACAGGCAAGTTTGTTTACAATTAATCCCATTCAAATGCAAATTTAAATTTTTGCCTATTCCTTAATTGTTACAGTTACATCATTAAAAGTTTTGGAGTGCTCACCTTTAAGATCAGGATACCAAAGCCCGCTCAGGTGTTGTTCACATTGACCTGAGACCATTTCAGCCAGCAAACGCACAAGTTAAACCATGCACTTGTTAAAATACACAAAAAGAGAGCCAAAGAGAGCCAAGGTGAATAAACATGTGCATACCTAGAGGGATCTAGAAATCTTTCCTACTGTAGTTCACCACAGGAACCCAAAAGACCTTGAGATACAGATCAAGGAGCTGGAATGAAGGTCTGTGCACAGGTTCTGTTACAGCTGCCCAGTGACACATTATTTTCCCATCCTCTGGGATGCGTGGCAGTGGTAACCTGGACGTGATGGCACAGAGTTTTATTCAGGATGGCAATTCATATATTGCTGCTCCCCAGTCCCCCTGCATGTTCAACACACATAATCCTCCTCTGGTGACTGCTACCCCTGGACATGCCAAAAATGGCAGGAAGGAACCACGTGGGAACTTTGCACTATTTAGTGAATGCAAAAGTAAATAATGCATGCTCTATGCTGTGTGACTCATTTCTAAAGACAGTGAGGACACTCAAGGTTCTCCAAAATATCTGGCAAAGTTACTAATTAAATTCTTTAATACCACTAGCCTCAATTTCTCATCTCTGGACATCATTATCATAGAGGATCATCTAAAAAAACCACACTTTGGTTTTGAGCTCACAAGTTTGTAATGATGAAATTTAAACCACTATTTTCAAGCATTTGTGTTTTCAATATATCCTTAAATTATCTCCAATGACATGTTTTTTAGAAGAGTTAGTTTGCAAATTAAGCACCTGGTTTCCAGTGTCAGTCTTGTTCATTTAGAGCTAATTTTGTATTAGACTGTGATGAACATGGAGCACATGCCTAAATGACTCCTAAAGAGTTTTACTGGAAGATAAGACAGGGTTTTTTCAGCTTTCATAATCCACATCTTACTTGGAAAGGAAGGATTTGGTGATGGAAATAATTTTTTCTGCACTCTTTGCAGTGTCTATGAAATCAATCTTATTCTAATAAGAATAGTAAAAGAGAAGACTTTTTTGGAATGACAGCTCTCCTCGCAATAAATTATCCGGGATTATCCCTGTTCCTACAGAACATAACAGGAGGAAAAAATCAGCCTGTTAGCTTGAAACTGTAAAGAACTTTACACAGTCTGAATGTCAAGGCCAGATTCTTGCATTTATTGAAAAAATATTGAAAATCCCAGATTTCCAGTACGGAGGTCAATACATACCTTGGTTGCTTCCATTTTCATTATGGGAGAGTTAAAGAAACCACGTTTTCAAAATGACACATTTTTCCAAATGTTGTGTTGCTACAAGAAAATTCACATAGTTAACATCTTGCATGTTTTTGGAAGTGTGATGGTTTTGTATACATATTTTTTTTCCAGAAAATGAGCGAAGTCATACAAGCCAAGAGAAGAAAAATAGATGATGATTAATTTTTTTTTTTTTTTTTTTTTTTAAAAAGCCCTGGACAGTGATTCAATGTGCTGTCCAGGAAAGCTGAACCAGTCACAGGGAACGGGCAGAACCATGTCCCAGTATGCCAGCTTTATTTTTATTTTTTTTTTCTTTTTTTTCTTTTTTTTTTTTTCTTTTTTTAGTATATGATGTGTCTCTATAACCATCCATCAGCCCTCTTCTCTGGCTTTCTTTTCAAGGCTTGCTAAGTCAGCAACTTCAGAAGCAATATCTCCTGCAAATTATTCTGCACCCAACTGTACTGTATGCAGCCAGGGCTGATGGGTCAATGAAGTGCGTGGGACAGGAGCAGGAGAGAAGATTCCTTCACTCCCATTTGCTCAACACCAGTGCAGTGCCCGTGATCCCCTGAAGTGTGAGGGGACAGTCATCCTCCAAGTGACCCACTTGGGGGGCAGAAGGAAGTGGCATTCGCTCTGCAGCATAAACATCACACTCACACCATGATCAATTAAATGAGAAACAGATGATGGTGGCAGATCAGTAATCAGCAAAAGCAGAAACTCATGGTGGTTGTCAGGTAATTTAAACACATCAAATTCAGTGTTATCTTTAATGTGTCTTTTTTCTGCAAACACAGGCCCTGAAGGAGCAAGTCTTTGCAAAGGAGAACAGTACTGACTCCATTTTGTCCAAAGCATCTCTTTTCAGCACAGAGAGACTATGGGGTTTTTCCCTGCAGAATATGAAAGCACATGAGAGAACAATTAATAGTGAAAACCCAGCAGGCTGCTGTAAGCAAGTATGCACAGCATGCTCCCCATTGCTTCTGGACTGGCAGCAGCCTGTCAAATGCCTGCAAATGAAGCTTTCTTGAGTCTTTATTAAGATTCATAGGAAAAGCAGGCCCCAAACCCAAAGACAGCATCAGCATGAAGTATCTCGGCCTCCTCTCTGCCATAAGCACAGCCAGCACATCTGGCTCAGACTCCAGAGGGGAATGAAGAAGCTGGGCGGGTGTATAAAGTGAATCTGTCAGCATTTGCTTGCATGACAATCTGCCATGTAGAGTACGTGCCATGCACAATGCAATGCTCTCCAGAGACCAGGCCCCTGCTACACCCTGGCTGCAGGCAAGTATACTCACATTTCTCACATCTGTGCCAGAGAGGGACTGCAAAAATACACATGGGGTTCACAAAGCGCCGTGTTGCCCACATAAGACAGAGGTGACTTCTTTTTTTCCCCTTTATGCTCTGTAGTAGCAGCCTTAAATCCCATCTCTTTGGAGGCACTGCTGAAAATCCCAAGGACAGATATTTTAAACTTTGCTCCCTCCCTTCTGTTTATTTGACAATTTGATTTATTATTACTGGTTCAGGTGAGTGTGTGTGCACATGCACCTCTATATTTATATAAGACTTAAAGATACACATGCACTAACTCATTCCAACTATACATGCAAACACATATTGCCTTCTGATAAACTGAACCCCAAAATAATCTCTGATTCTCTGTTTTCTTGCGACTTTGCATAGGCTTTTACAGCAGGGGAAACATGGTATAAATCAAAGTATTCTTTCATCATTTCACACAAAGATGATTTTCACTACTTGAAGATACAAGCAGTACATTTGTGGAAGATGAAAAATATAAAAGTTGTTATCATGTAGACCCTAAATAGATGCATAAGCTCTAGGAAGTACAAAACAAATCCCTTCCTGGGGTTTCTTTCTGAAGCACACAGAGCAAGCCCAGCTCTCCGTGGTCACCTCAACATGACACCCAGAGCTGAGTGAAAGAGGCAAGTGCAGGTTGCTTGTTGAGTGAGTGGGAGAACAAGCAGAGCTCCTGGATAAAAATGGATCTGTTATCCCTCACATTTCCACACTTGTGACTCTCAAATCTGGATTTTTAGTTTTAAAAAAGTGCTTCATTTGCAGCAGACTTGTCAGATAATATGGATGTGTGGTAAAAATACTGGTTTTTTGGATGATAACAGACAGAAAAACATGAAATTTCTGCCTAAGAAGATAAGAAACACAGTTATTTTCTGAGCACATGACATTTCCAGAGGTGCTTGCTGTGAGTCTTAGCTAGGTGAGCTGGTTAGGCACACCAGCTCCTTGGCCGTGCAAGTAACAATTCCAGCACACAGAGGGCCGGGCGTTGTGTCTGAATCAGGCTGTGCATTGAGTGTCACACCAGCCCCAGTGGCTGAGTTCAGCACTGCCACACCTGGCCAGGTGTTCTCTGCTGTTCTCTGTGCTTGCCTGGGTGCTGGAGAACAGCCCCAAGGGTTATATTCAACATAACCTACAGGCCACCACGGTGTCTCACATGGGCACTCCTCAGCACAGCCACAAGCTCAAGGAGGTCCTGAGCAGGGCAGGGATGACCCTCCAGTGTTATTGCAGTGTATGGTGATGCTGAACAGTAGGTTTCTTTTTCTTTGGTATCTGAATCTTGGATTTGTGGTCTATGAGTCATTATATTATCACCCAGTGAGTGTCCTCATCAGCTGGTAAACTATATTTCAAACAAATTTTCCATTGTATTAGAAAACAGTGTTTCGAGAAAGTTAGACAATGGGGGGGTTTTGCTCAAAATGAAAGAAATGTTCCACAACTCTTCATTTTTATGAAGTAAATGTTTTATTTTCATCCTGTTAAAATCAGATCACTTCTAGTTTCTTGGCAGAGGACCCTGCAAGATTTAAAGGTGTTGCCTTTGACATTATCAACATGAAATAATTCAATAACTGCATGGAAAAATACGCTATTGAATATGATGTGGTATTCAAAAAACACATTTTTCTCTGAATCAACAGTGTCTCACAGAAAACACACCCTTTGTAGCTTGGTGTGAACAGACATAGGTCTGCTCTTAAACAGAAACTAAACCAGGTCTAAATAATTTCTTCTATCACTGCATTTTTCCTATTTGCCCTCTTGATGACATTTTTGATCTATTCAGAATTGCAACTTATCCATTGTTACCCAAGAAGCACAAAGCAGACCTTTACAAAAAGAAATGTCATATTTTTCCATTTATTGCCAAATACTCAATATTTCGTTGATGGAAAAAAAATAATGGTAATACGTTCAGTAAAACTCTTGACTCAAAATGTATGCTTGTCAGATTTTTCTTAGCTTAGAGAAGAAAAATAATTATTCCATTTTCATTTTCTTGATATATGAAAAGAAGTCTTTCAGATGATTTTTTTTTTTTTTGCTGCATGGTGAGAATGGCCCAGCTGTATCATAAGCTGAACACTTAGCCTTGCATTCAGAAATCACCAGCTTGCATTCAAAAGTCAGTTAGTCTTGTATTCAGGCAGCAAAGATCATATGAATGAAAAATGATTTGTAATACAAGATGCTTTTTTTTCCAGATCTTTTCTGGAGGTCAAAGGACTCATCATTTTATGCTTTTCCAAAATTACATTTTTCTTTAGAAAGCAGGAAATTATTGAAATCCAGTATAAAATACGTATTTTAATAAGCAGAATATAGAAGGTATGACCTTTGTCACTGGCTAAGTGTATCAACACCTTGTATTGTCCCAGTGGTATATTTTAAGGAGATTTTAATATAAATTGAGTATTGAATGTGAAGATCTTTCCATTCTCACATTTTAATGAACTTCTTTCAATGCCATGATACACAGTCAGGATCCTAAATCTGACTTATTGCTGCACTACATATTGCAAGGCATGTCGTTTGTGCACTGCAGTGGGGTTTTTCCTTTGTTAGAGGAAACAGTTTTTTATATCTTTGCATTGATGGAGTAACTTTAATCAAACCCTGTATACATATTTTAATTACAGATAAAACCTTCAGGTACCTAAAAGTAGTCTTAAAAAAATGAAATAATAATTTCTAGAAAATGGACATATTGTACAATTATAATTTAAAAAATAAAGACAGATGGTTTGAATAAGTGGCAAACTCGTATTTTCATTGACTAGAAGCCTACACGTATTTGAGAAAATACTTTAAAATTAATTATTTGCCAAAAAAAGATGTCAGTGTTCTGGAGCTCTGCCACACTGTAGCATCTTGCTTGGTTGGATGAATGTGTGAGAGGAAGGCAGATACGGACTCCATAATGATCTGTCATAATTCAGAGCAGTGGGGCAGATTCAAAATTAAAGCCAGCTCCAAATACCCTGGAGGAGCCAGTTTCACACTGCAATATGTCAGTAGTTTGGGAGTATCACTTTCTTCATCTCCGGCATCACATTCAGCCTCACTCCTCCCCAGCCTAGTGATTTTCTTTGGAAATGCTTATTTTTCGTTAACCCTTTGTGGAAGCAAGCTCATTTATTGACTGTATCTTGGCCTGGTATATCGAACCTGAGTGTGAAGACTGAGTTTGTGGAGAGCCCACAGCACCTTGCTCATTTAGAGAACTGAGATGAGAGAAAATCATCTTGGTCTAGAAACTAGTTCTTACAGTTTAACTTTGTCTACTTGAAGTTTAATTATCTGGATTCTACAGAGGGCTGTGGGATATGACCTTACTTTGGATATAGTGACTAATGTATTACCATCCAGTAACACAAACCCCACTGCTATCAGCCTATAGGGGTGCATAAATGCCTACAACAGAAATAAAAACACATGAAAGTAGTAAAGACCTTCTCATGCTGCTTGCAGAGCACCCAATATTACATATCATAAACAGTATGCTGTAAATTGCTTTAAATTATAATTAAAAATATATGTAAAATAAATGAATAAAAGAACTGTTTTCTTTTAAACATTAAAAAATATCTGACATTTTGATGCTTTAGCAATATTGAGTCTATATAAATAATTGATTCTCTTACAATAATTCTGTGAAAGCTGGAGGCCACACTGATTTCAAGTCCACATGCATCCTCTTATTCACCCATTGAGAGCATGATGTAGACTAGTAGTGAGGCAGTCGTATTCTTAAATGAAGAGGGAAAATTGGAAGTTTGTGAAAAGAGGGTTGGTAGGTCTAGGGTGTGATTCTGGCTAGAAAATAAAAAATAATATTAAAAATTCTGGGACTTTACAGCTGCAATATGTTCACAGACTGCTCCTGGAACCTCATTTTTAAATACTCTCATGTACATAGAGGGTTAACTGATTATTCCGACTTAAATGCAGTATATACCTCAAAACAATAATCTTCTTGTAATGAGCAGCTGTTTCTGATGACAATAAAGATTCTGAAATTTCACATGCATAACTCATGAGGTGACTAAAGAAATACATATCAAAGAGAGCAGTTTATGGTAGTTGCTGCCAAACATGGTACAAAGCAAGGCAGCCCGGGATTTGTTTCTGAATGACCACCAACCTTTTACAAAATGTCAAGTACAGATTGGAAAAATGTCTACCTTAATGTCCTTTAATTACGTGCATGCAAATCTTCTTGCCTCCTCTTATTTTATTTATTTATTCATTCATTCATTCATTTATGCATTATTTGTTTTAGTGTGACATTCCTCCTTGTAAGCGAGAAAAGCCATGTGTTCCCTCTGACCTTAAGCTTTAAGAGAATTTGAGATTTTTCATTGACCCTCCCCCCTCAACTCTGGGGCTAATATGTCTCATTATCTCAATGCATAAAACAGATTATTAAGTAGCCTTAGATGAAGCAAACAGGCTTCCACTTGTCCTTTTAAATTATCTCAATATCTTTAATTGTTTAAAACTGACAATGAGGTCATTCAATTATGATATTCTCTATACAGTCTGTGCTTAGTGTCACATTGAGGTTGTTATTCAGAGCAGAGGGGGTTAAATTATCAGTATGCTGTTGCTGCTGTGATCCTAATGTAAATGAACATTTGGTGGTTTATTTTTTTTTTTCCTTAGCTGCTGGTTACTACGTTATTAGCATATTTGATGTATTCTTCAGCTCAGTTAATAAGCAGTTCTGAAGGCAAAAGATTGATGTTTTAGAAGGCCATTTATAGACCATTCTGCCTTGTAACAATATCTGGAACACATCTATGCACTATTATGACTAACTGACTTTGGGTTTAGGCCATATGTACCACTGACAAAGCCTAATCTGTGCTCCTGTCTGCTGCTTAGGTGCTTTATTACTAGATTAATACCATCCTATGAATTCCAAACATTTCTTCTTTCCTCTCTGTTTCCTACTGGAACTAGATTCTACCTTGATATTAAAGTGCATTAAAGAATTTTGCATACTTCTGTTGTATTAAAATTATCTGAATACCATTCCTTGTATAAAATACAATCAAAGCCATGAAGTACATTTGAGCAAGTCTTGTAAAAAAACCAAAAACGTCTAATAAAATATTAAGGAAAAATATATGGAAATACAGGAAATATAGACAGGTATACTCCTATCTAGTCCACAGAATAACATGGAGAACAAGATCAGTGAAAAATGTTCTGATGCAAGAGCAATTCATCCAATCTAAAAGAAGTAAAGGGAGTAGACACTGCAACTGACTGCTCAGATGGAAAAGCTGTTTTCCTGGCTGGGCACAAGAAACCTCTGGAAGGGTGTTCGAGGGTCTGGTAGGGGAGGTGGCAGGTAGTACCTGGGGCAGATGCTGTCAGAGGAAGAGTGCTTCTGGTCTGAGGGCCAGTCTTGCCAGCAGGCTGTGGAACTTGGTTTCTCTCCATCTTTTTCACTCTCTCTCCTTTATGTTAGGTAGAAACTAACCTGTGGAATTCAAACTTTCAATTCAGAAAACTAAATTAATTTTAGCTCACCAACTGCCACTCTTCTGTCTATTATACTATTGATTTTAGTGCTGTTGAAATGCTTTGGGACCCTGAATAGCTTTCAAATCTATATTTGAAATCTGTCCCTTTGTTTGAGTAGTGTCACAGGTAATGTGATCAATATAGTTAGCACTGAAACCTGCTAAACGATGGCAGTGGCTTTTGGTAAGGACTTGCAAGGTTTCAAATTCCATTCTGGGAAATAAGACTCTTATTTCTACTCAGCTAGTTTTGTAAAAATAGACTTTTGTTGAGACAGTTTGTCTTCAGATTTTTCAAAATCATTCCATTCTCTCCCCTGCCTTTCACCCTCACTTGTCTCTGCTGTTTCAGTAATAATCAGAAAAATACTGATTCTCACAGAAACCTTCAAGGTGAAAAAACTTATGAAAACTGTTATGTCTGTGCAAAATATTTTATCTTTGGTACTGCAGGGTATTTGACAAAATGACTTTTTCTCTAAGTACTTTCAGCCAGACATTACTAACAAGCTTTCTACAGATAAGCAATGTATATCCTGTTTTTTTCTCATCAAGCTGGGACACTACATGTATTTTGCCAAACCTCTTGGCAGCTAATATTTCTGTTAAATTGGCTAGTACATCTGTCAGCCCTGGGACAAAGCTAGGTTTCCTACCCTGAACCTTTCAAGCAGAACCTTTTGTAAAAGACAAAATGCTGTATCTACCTTAAAACATAAAGGATCCTCAGGGCATTGGAAGCTAATGTGCAGCTTTAATGCAAACATCCCTTGTGAGGGCTCTCGGTCCTTGTATGCTCGGAACAGCAGGAGGAAGAATACATGAATATAAATGAGCTGCACAGCAGTATTCAGAAAATGGAGCTATAAGAGTTAATGAGATGGTGTCCTGCTGCTGGACGCTTGCATGTTAAAAATTCTGATAGTTTTATCCAGCAGCAAGTTTGAAAATCCTGTGCAAAGCAAATGATTGTGAAGAACCCCCGACTACAGAATGGTGCTTCTTTCCGTGTGGCCTTGCTACAGGCAAAAAGCCTTTGATATATTGAAATCTAACAAGGGAGAAAACAGAGGGATTACTAGAAATCATTGGCTGTGGAGGAACCAAGTAATTATTAATAGCATTATGCACTGAACTGCACATGGCTGGTGCCTATCTGCAGCTCTGTGCATTTAACTGCACACAGCAAGTGGCAGAGGACCCTGCAAGTGGCAGGTCTAGTGTCACTAAACCCCACTGCAGATTTCAAGCTGTGTGTCTTTCAGACTTGCTATGTAGCAGCAGAACTAAAGGGATGGTTCTCATTTCTGTTGGCCACAAAGGTGCTGCCCCAGTCCAGAGACAATGCAGTGCATCCCTTCTTTCTTGAAACCAGTGATACTTTTCCAAAAGCAGCCACCACCCTGAAAATGCCCCCATTGATCTAGGGCTCACTGTATGTCTGGCACGGATCAGTCTGGCCTACCTCTTCTGTGCTATTCTTTTAATTTTCAGAATTAACAGGATGCATTGCAAGGCAATAATACATCTGCTGTGCAATGAGAAAACTCTACACCTCAGTCTACTCTCACTGTGCTTGGGTGAGGTACAGAGCTGCTTGGCACAGGTGCTGGTGTGATGGATTAGTTCTGCACAGTCAGGTACATCCCTACTCTTTCCAGGGTCTCCCAAACCCAAGAGACCACCTTGCTCAGGTGGGCCTCCTGTTCAGAAACACCTGAGTACTGAGAATCATGTATCTGGATGGAGATGACAGATATGATATGATATGATATGATATGATATGATATATATGATATAATGTGATATGATATCTCCATGAAGAGTGAACCTGGTGAGCTAAAGATGAGCCTGTGGTCAGGTAGGGTGTCCATATGTGTTGCACAAGGTGTGATGGGGAGCGAGTTGCTGTCAGCAATCTCACATCCTGGTTTACCTTCAGGAACAATCTGCTCTATTAAACACTATTTTAAAAGCTTGGGCCCTGTAACCAGCAGCAGAGTGAAGATTAGCTAAGCATGGGGCTTGTTTATACATGTTCAGTGATTATCACCCAGCTGGTGCATTTTTCACTCTTGGTATTTGAGAATTAATAAACTTGCTGAGTGACAATTTCAACCTCATCTCTAATGAAATTAGCTTCCCTGGCAGGAACAGATGAGCGCAGTTTTGACAGGAGCTACCAGGTGTCACTCTGGCATGTTTCTTGCTAGTTCTTTTCCCAAGGACTTTTTCACATGCAGGAATAGTCTAAAACAGTAATTGAAAAATAATAATAAAAATGAAACCAGAAGGAATACTTCTATTTTCTGTATGTCTATGCATATTGAAGGTCATATGCAGGCCAGAGTTTCCAACCACCTCTCCTGAGAGCACCTAAGCTCAGCATTCTGTAACTCTTCAAGCACGTCTGGTTCCTACCTGAATACCAGGATCTATGAAGGAACCTGAAATATCAACTCATCAAATATTCATGGATCTTCTCTGTACATCACAGACCTCAGCAGCTGGAACTTTGCAATTCTGTGTTCTTGCTTCTCTGTCTTTTGCTTCTTGTTTCTGTTGCCAGAGACAACTTGATTTAAAAGGGACTTGAAGATCCAGAACAGAGTTGAGTGGCTTCAGTGCAGGTGTCAAGATACAGTGCATTTCTCAGTGAAGAATAGCAGTGTAAATCCCTGTTGAATAGCTGTTGTATTTTAAATTTCTGTCTTACAGAATCACAGAATCACAGAGTAAGATGACTTGGAAGGGACCCACAAAGACTGTGAAGTCCAACTCCAGTCCCTGCATGGAACCATCCCCAAGAGAACCATCCCCTGTGCCTGAGAGCATTGTCCAAACACTCCTTGAGCTCTGTCAGGCTGATGCTGTGACCCCTGCCCTGGGGAGCCTGCTCCAGTGCCCAAACACTCTCTGGGTGAAGAACCTTTCCCTGATATCCAATCTAAACTTCCCCTGACATAGCTTCAGGCCACTCTCTCAGATCCTGTCCCTGGTCACCACAGAGAAGAGATCAGTGCCTGCCCCTTGTCTTCCCCTCACAGAGAAGCTGTAACTGCAGTGAGGTCTCCTCTCAGTCTCCTCCTCTTCAGGCTGAACAGACCAAGTGACCTCAGTCACTCCTCATAAGCTTCCCCTCAAGGTCCTTCAACATCTTTGTAACCACCCTTTGGACACTCTCTAACAGATTTATGTCTATTTCATAATGGTTTCTCCATGAATATAAACCCTAAGGATATAAGCATCATTCACTCCTGGGAAAAAAGATATATTGCAATTAGGTTTGTGATCTGAGTATTTTTCTTAAACAAGATCTTGAATCTTTCTAAACAGACTAAATTCAAAGGGCAGATTATTATCAAGTTTGCTTCCTGAAAACCTGATAATAACATTTTGGCTGAAATGACTGAAAGAGGTAACTGCCTAAAATGCTGTTTGTGACTATTTCTTTTCAGAAACCAATTTCCCTCCCCAACAAATCATCTGTCTCATTGCATTTGTGAATTATGTGCTATTTGGGAACTTCTACCTTGTTTGTTGGAGAGATTTGGGTGATGAAGTAACTTTGTTACTAGACTACAGAAATAGTTAAATTTGACAATGGTTCTGTGTAGATGAAAAAACATACTTTCTATTTTTAATTTGAATTTGAAAAAAGTTTACACTAAAATGTCTTGGACTTTAAGACATTGAACAGCTTTTTACATAGCAATTTCTTCAGGGGAGAGAAATTTTTGAGAGAAAAGGGATGATGATTGTTTTAAAAGAAGTGTGCACTTGGAAGCAAAGAGCCATCTGCACTCCCATGGCATCCAGACACTCAGAGCCAGGAACAGGAAAGGTTTGTCATCCAGAAATACTGACTGAATCCAGCCAGTGCAGGATGAATAAGGACAAACTTTGGAGGCTGAGGTCAGAGTCTAGTTTGTTAAGACTAAAATCTGCACAATAAATGAAAGGCGAGGCGAGGCGAGGCGAGGCGAGGCGAGGCGAGGCGAGGCGAGGCGAGGCGAGGCGAGGCGAGGCGAGGAGAGGAGAGGAGAGGAGAGGAGAGGAGAGGAGAGGAGAGGAGAGGAGAGGAGAGGAGAGGAGAGGAGAGGAGAGGAGAGGAGAGGAGAGGATTCTGACGTACTCTGAATTCTCCTCTGGAATCCATTGGATTTCATGTGTTTTTATGTACATCCTGCATGTGATCTAAACACTTCAGGTTTCCCTTAGTCCATAAAGACCCAAGTCAGGGAATGATTCACCTGTCTTCAGATATCTTATGCAGGATGAGATGATTTACTCCCCAAAATTACCTCTTTCCTACTTATTGAAAAGGGATGGCAAACACTTGTCTATGAAAAACATGTTTACCTTTTAGTCAAATAAACTGCACCTACACTTCTGAAAGCAATAATATATCCAGGCTCCAAATCACTGATTACTTTTGAGAAGAGAAGAAAACAAACAAAAAGTACAACAAACCAAACCTGCTTCCTCGCAGATTGGTGGCAAGCCTCTATTTAACCAAACCAAAGCCCTACATGTTTAAGATGACCTAACGATGATGCTGGAAATCCAGAAGTTTCATTATATTGAAAAAACCCAAAACTTACCCCCATACAGGTATGTTTAATAATAAGATGTGAACAGGCTGGAGAAGGTCCAGAGGAAGGCCACGGAAATGAGCAAAGGGCTAGGAAGGCTGCCATATGAGGAAGGGTTGGGAGAAATGGGTTTATTGAGCCTTGAGAAAAGAACTTATCACCCCCTTCCAGTATTTAAAGGGTGGCTACAAAGAAAAGATGGAGCCTCTATTTCTCCAAGAAGTCACAGGAATAATAAAAAAAAAGGTTTAATGGGTACAAGTTACTACTGGGGATATTGTGACTGGATACAAGAGGAAAATTTTTCACAAGGAGAAAAATTAGCCACTGGAATAATGTGCCTAGACAAGCAGTGGATTCTTCAACTTTGGACACTTTTTAAAATTCAGCTAAACAGGGTACTGGGCAATCTTGTCTAGATTGTGCTTTTGCCAAGAAAGGTTGGACCAGATCATTCTTATGGTCCTTTCCAACCTGGTATTTCATGATTATGTGATTCTATGATTCTGTGTTTCTATGCAATGTAGTTACTTTTCATTCAAAACTGTTTCAACAGAGATTTCAAAGAACAGAGCTATTCAGTTGAGAGCAAAAATAAGCACATACTTCATCCCTTTGAACCTAAACTGCTCCTGTGAAATCCAGCTAATGTGACTTAACATTTGAGATTCAGCATTCAAAGCTTCTCACCCAGATTTTAACATGGAAAAGCAACCAGAAGAATGCATTGAAAATGCAAGGATAGAAAGAGGTCAATGAGAAGCAGTTCTAAATGGCATGGCCCCTTTTTTTTCTCAGTATGCTCCCTGTCAGCATGCAGTTAAGGAGGCAGAAATGGAACTAAAGTAAAATAAAATGTAGAATTTTTTTAACCGTGAAACAAGACACTAAAGTTTCAGACATGTGAAGGGGAAAAAAAAAAATTCTTAAAATTCTTCCAACATGAAAATAATGAAGTGATTTTGGTGGTTAAAAGGAGATTTAAATTCCCTGAGAGAAAGGTACAAGACAAGGACAGAGGAAAGGCTTTCTATCCTGGTTTTGGCAGGGATGGAGTTAATTATTTTCCTAGTAGCTGGAACAGTGCTGTGTTGGGGATTTAGCATGAGAATAATGTTGATAACACACTTATGTTTCAGTTGTTGCTGAGCAGGGCTTGCACAAAGTCAAGGGCTTTTCAGCTTCTCCTGTGGCCCTGACAGCAAGAAGACTGGGGGTGATGAGAAGATGGGAGGGGACACAGCTGGGACAGCTGACCCCGAGTGGCCAAAGGGATATCCCAGACCATATGGCATCATGCTGAACAGCAAAACTGGGGGGAGTTGGCTGGGGGTGGCAGCCACTTTCCTGGGGACTAGCTGGGCATTGCTCAGTGGGTGGTGAGCAACTGTATTTTGTGTCATTTGTTCTGTCTGTTCTTTTATCATTATTCTTACTTTCCCTTCCTTTTTTCTCCTTCTAAACTGTCTTCATCTCAGCCCATGAGCTCTGCCTTTTTTCCTATTCCCTTCCCCATCCCACTACAGGGAAAGGAGGGAGAAGCTGTAGGGTCTGAGCTACTGCTGGGTTAAACCAAGACACAAGCCAGAAAAGCACTTAAAAATTAGGGCATTCCAAATTGTTTTAAGTAAGAGCTGTAATGGTGACATCAATAAAAGAAAAAGGTCACGCTTAAAATCAGAAATTTCCAATGATATTAGATCATGAACTTCTATAATATTATCTAAATACATCTTTTGTGAATAAAAACACCACAATGTAGGAGCTTGAATTCACACAAATTTTTGTTACTCATTGATATTCAGAACTCTGCGTAGGAAACCTCCTGCCTTATGAATCTCAGACATTTCAGGTATGAAAAGTAGTCCAAAATTTCTGACTGGAATTATGCTATCTGCAGTTTGCTCATCAGTCACTTGGCAGGGGGCAGTATCAATTTTTCCTTTATGAAAAATATATAGTAGCAAGGAAAATTAAAGAACGAGTCATGGTTTTAAGGCAATTAATCTAAACTATTCAACAAGAAACCCTAGGAGAAGAGGACACCTGAAAGCAGTTCACAGGTTAGGCCCTTTCCAAACTGTTGCAAGAGAAAGTTTTACAGCTGGCATTGGCTAGGTTTTGACTAGCATTAGCATAATTTGAAGCAGCAGTGTACTACAGGCTGGCACAACTGGATGTGGAAAGTTTGCACCCATTAAAATTCCTGTTAACAGATCCAGAATTGCAGCCACTGCCAGAATCACACAGACAGAGAGGAGTGAGCAGGGTGAGAATATGCAAAGGGTCCTGCTGAGGCACACTGACTGGGCATCAAAAAGGAGAAGAGGCTACAAGGAATTCTTGGGCCACAGTTCCCTCCCTGGGGTTTCTAGAAGTTGTGCTGGGCTCCTGCTGCCCTTTTCTCTGTGCGGAGTACAAGCTCTACCCCAACAATGATGCATTAATCTTTTATTAGTAGGATTTAAATGAAACACTGGAACATATAAATGTGATATTAGAAGATGATAAGGAGCCTTGTTATCGTGGGGCTATCTTTCTTATCTAAGGTGGGGTTTTTTTCAGCTGTCTGACAATACCCACCTTAGCCAGGTGATCTTCGTTGCCCAAGCCCACTGAAGACAAGACCAGTCTTTTAACATGTAATATGGAGGGCAATTACAGAAAAGCAGCACTTATGTAAAGGTTTATTTAATTTTTGTTATTTTAGATAAAGTTTAAAAGCATAAAATAAGGAGAAATAAGGTGTACCATCATCTTTAACACCTTTGACTACTTAAAAAAAAATTATGTGAAAAAATTATTTAGATGGAAAAAAGTTTTCACAATACTTTTTTTTTTTTTAAATAAATCTAGCAAGGACTCAATGTCTTCTGCATTTGTACTTTAGAGTTTAGTAGCAAGAATGTTTGAACAGAGTAGATGTAATTACTGCTCTGAGTTAGAGAACTTAACTTGATTCTTTCTTGTAATAAAACAGATATTGGTAAAAAAATATGCATAGCATTTTTTTATCCAATTAAAGACCCTTTGTTTTATTTAAGATATTTTAATGAAAATTAATTTGGACTACTTACTAGTTATTGGTTCTGATCAAAGACTTTATCTGACAGAAGATGTGCATACAAAAACCTCTGATAACCTTATATAACTCTCTTATATGCGTTTTTCAAAACACGTAGCTGAGAAACAATCCTTGCTTATTCCAAGAGATGAACTATCATGGTGGTTCTTGTTAGAGTAATGGCCTAAATTCATAATGTAATTCACTGACAAGGAATAGGGAGATTCAAAGAAGGGAAAGCATGAAAGACATGTTCCTTTGCCTTCAATCTTGTCGATCCCTGCTGTCACCCATTCTGTAGTTACTTCATTAGGAGACAGCATCATGTTCATAATACCCTTTGAGCTAAAGGAAATATAAGTAGAAAATAAGAGATGTGCTGGACTAGCCAAAAATCCCCAACCCTTTTCTTAGCAGTAGTATAACACAGTATATGGACAGCACGTGGATGATAGATGCAGAGCATGTGCTACTTCTGCTTCTTCCATCAGCTTACACCAGTGACACAGCAGGACAAATTTCCAGCCATCCTAGGAACAAAGGTGTGGAAAAATGACATACAACTAATTTTTTTCACTGCTAGAATTTTTTTTCATTGTCCCTGATAATCCAGTCCAAAAGATGTACAAACAGTGTAGTGTCTCTGTTTTCTAAAAAAGGTCAAGATGAAATTCTTTCTGGTTCAGCAGAGTGCAGCAGACATCCTTGGTAAGCACCTAAGGGGCAGGAGGATTAGAAGAGGCTTGAACTACTAAAATAGGAACTAATTTTTTTTTTTATTATTATTTTATTATTGTTACCTGAAAAGAGAGACTTATATAGACTTATAAAACATTATATATACACATAAACTCCTGGTAAATCATGGGAACAGTTGCCCCATGAAACTTTATATCCAGAACTCAGATTTGCTTGGATATGAACCCTGCTACCTGTGTGTGAAACACATTTCAGAGAAGTTATCAAATGGCACTGGTAAGTATTACTAGGGCATGAAAATGAAAGCAAGAGGGCTGCCAGTCTGCCTGGAGATACTGGCATTAGGATCTGTCCTGCTTTGTCATATTCATTAACAATAGGAAGCAGGATGAATAAATGGACCTCAGTGGGATTCTCATATTTCAGAAGGATTGATAGAGTGGGGCCAGCTATGAGAAATGTATATAACTTGTGTGATGAAGGATCACTCTGACATTGCTGAGACATGAGCCCTGCTCCCTTCTCTGGCTGGAAGAGCCAGAGTCCTTCAATAATTACCAGGAGATCAGTTCCCTTCATCCCTGGACCCTGGGGATTGACTATGAGGACCAAGTGTAAAAAGGCAGAAAATTACATTTTTTCAGAAAGTTAATTTACATCAAAACTGATTTTTAATTAATAAAACTAATAATTACTACCACATAAAATAATAAAATAGATATCTACATTATTTAATTTTGTTCTTTATCTTTGTAGAATTCACATACATTTTAAGACTGCAGGTTTTTATTAAAGATTTTCAGGAAGGTTGTACAGATGGAGAGATTTCCCAGGGAAGCCTAGCAGTGAGCATAAAACACAGATACTTCATAATTTAGATAATCGTAGCTATGTATAAGCATCTGCATGAGTACAAAATTTAACTAATTCTAGGAAATCTTATTTTAATTAGGAATCTTTCACTGAATTAATTTAGACATTTGGTTGTTGCTTGTCAGACGATGTTTTGTTCCCTTAAGCCTTTAGACATATATAATTTATGAATATGTTTTCACTATTTATATTCACTTTGCTCACATGTAAATTGCTAGCTCTGGTAAAATCTATTGTAAATTGATAGCATAGGTTTCATTTTCTTTACCTGCAAAGTGGAACCATTAATTTTACTGTAAAAGAAGTAAAATAATTGCTCACTAAATAACACCCACAAATATCTTGATGATTCTAAAACATTTTCTGACAAGAAAGTTGCATTGTTTACATCCTCTCCACAAGTATAAAGAAGCAACACAATTTAATTTAAGTATTTCAAGTACATCAACACGAGATGAAAAATGTGAGTGAGTGAGTGAATGAGTGAGTAAAAAAACTACCTATAATTTAGAATTATTTTTATAGTGAAAAGCTGTCCTTTCTATTCAGAGGAAAAATGTTTATTGAGAGATTAAAATAATATTGCTTCCATGAAACTAAAAGCTTTCATTTTTGGCATCTCCCATAAATGCAAGTTTGAGACTGAGGCCAAGAAAGGTATTATTTGTCTTGATCAAATGGAAATTATCAAAATGCCACATTCACTTCCAAATCTTATAGAAACCTCAGCTACAATAGAACTCAAATAAAACTACAATCTCAGCTCATGAAATTGAGGCTGGCAATTTCATACTGTCCAGCAACCCCAGTACTGCAAGGTGCTGGCTCAGGTGCCAAACTCAAAACATTTCAAGGTTTTTCAGCAGGTAAACTCTTTAACAGAAATAAAGCCAGCGAGTCTGTGCCATAGCACTACAGAGGACTCAGGTGCAGACGAGCTTCCAGGATTATTGAGGTTGATGGCCAGGTGCTGCCTTGGCAGGTGTAAGCTACAGGCAGTGCTTCCCTAGGCCAGCCCCCCGGGAATGTCCCCACAAAGCCGGGGAGCGCCGCAGGAACGCCTCGGCGCGCTGGTGCTGCGTCCTGCGGGAACACGCGCTGCTTTACACACCAGAGGGGAATTCCTGCTGGCTTCAGTCTCCTCTGCAGCGTCAGTGACTAGCTATGCAGAAACTGCCAACCCAGGGCCTATATATCAGGCTATCCATTCTGACAGCCAGGTTAGGTTAATCATTAAAACTCTGCCTCTCTCCCTCTGAGGGTCTCCAGGGTTTTGTTTAATGCAGCAGACAGATGGCACTGAGGAAATTCAGGTGGTGCATGATGAGATTTGGGGTTTTTTTAATGTGGTTGCTAGAATTTTTCAAATAGATTAAGTTCAATTGTAAATCACTCCTGTTCCCAGGGTTGGAGTCTTTATTAGCTCCCCAGTGCTTGCACTGAAGAATTGATCCTTCAGCAGCAACAGCACTTGATGGGGGAAGGCAACGCTTTTAGTTCTGACAGCTCTGTACACCATCTGTTAATGCCCTGCTGCAAGGAGGCGATACAGTCAAGTGTAACTAGCTAATTACCCAGCAAAATCTAACCTAGTTCATTTCATCACCCATCTATAACTTCTCATTTCAGTTTTCCTTGTTTTTCTTTAATCAAGTACATTACCCACATAATTACTGCTCACCATCAAGGCTACTCAAATCTCGGAGGTCACTCTGGCCCATCGGTGTCTCTTCATCTAGCTTTATACCTTTTCTTTTCCCTCCCTGATAGTCAGTTTTTTTCCTGTTGGTCTATGATTCTGACACTCTGCCAAACTAAACATAATTTTAAAACAGGGGAAAAGGCAAGAAACAGGATATTATCTCCCTTCTCCTACTCAGTGTGCAAACCATGAGTTCCCACACCACAGTCCAAAAAGGACAACGTTTACAAAATGCATTCTACAGGAAAAAAACTTCCCTGCAGCTTCGAGCTCTTATCATGGGTGGATTCCTGCTGCCACTCATCAGCCTGTCACAGCATGTCTATTTACACTGACTGAGGTGAACACAGAACTTCATTTTAGGATGTAGATACGATAGTAAATTAAGTCTGTGGAGAAAACATGGAAGGAAAATTACTGTTCCCAAGGAGCAAGCTAAAAAGTAACCCGTCATGGGGAATAAAAAATTAAATGTGAACATGAGCAAATTTTATTTAGAGATCAAAGATTCTCTGAAAATTCAAGAGAAGATGATGAACTAAAAGATTTAAGTTTTCTGGGAGCAAAATTCATCCTCTCCCAAAGACACCAGCTGAAATGAGATTTTATCCTTCCTTGTGAAGGTCTTGTTTTCAGAAGGATTTTACTAATCAGTGATGTTACATTATCAAGTTGGTTTGAAATATTTTATTCATTTTTAAGAGAGTTGCATAAACTCTTACATCTTTGCAAATGATATTTCTTTGTTTCAAACTAGAAAACTTTGATCCAAACCAGATCTTTTCCACTATAAAATAAGCCTCATCAGTGTATTGCATTTCAGTAGGTGCGTTCATATGAGGAAGCCAGTGGCTAAAATCCCAGTTCAGAATAATTATTCACTGTGGGCAAGCACTATCAGAAAGTCTGTTTTTGATGAATAGCCCAGTGACAAAAAAAAAAAAAAAAAAATGTTTCCTGGGAAGAATATATTTTTCAAGGAAGTGCTAGAGCCAGGTACTATCTTCTGCAACATTTGAATTCCAGTATGTCTTCAGGTTGGGATTTTTTTCCCTGGTGTAAAGATTGTATCCAGGTTATCAGCTTCTACAGTGATTATTTTAACTCCAGGATACCAGTTTGTACAGAGTAGTTTTAACTGTAGGGAAAATTTAAGATCTGAAACTGGTTGTTGTGGATACTACACAGTTGGATTGTGTTTTTCATTACCTTTTATGTTTTAATTTGTCCTTTTTTCTTCCTCTTTTCTCCTGCAGGTAGTTCAAAATATATCCCTACCTTCTGATTTTGATGGTATCCTGAGAAAAGGAAAACAAAATTTAAATTTGTACTATTTGAGGCTTTCTCAAAAGAAAACTAACTTCTCCAGAAAGATTATTGTGCTTTACATGTTGATTATTTATTTTCTGTTTTTTAAAGAAAAGCATATTTATCAATGCACTTGTTATTGGTTGACACTGTGAAATATTACAGTGATATCTTTTTTATTTAGCTACGTTTTGTGAACTTGACATTACTGAGGTTTGAGACTACAGATCCTTTACCAGGTCACAAAGAACCTGATGTGTAATGAGGGTTTCTTCCTCAGATCCGGATTAATTTTACTACTAATTTTTTGCATGTCTTCCTCATTCCTTTGTATCTGTTTCAATCTTGCTAAAAGTCTGAGATCAATTGTTGGAGGAACTCAAGAACAAGGTATCTCAAGAACAACCAAGTCCAACAAAGCTAAAGGAAGACATACAAATAGGCTTCAAACAGAAAAGCCTGATGGGAAAAAAAATAAAGGAATAATCTCTCTTCACAGAGTGGACAGGACAAAAAGTGTTAAGAACAATTTTGATCAAGAGCTATTTTGATTAGAAAATAGAAATCAAAATACATTATTTGTAACTGTAAGATCGAGAATGTTAGACTGAATTGTTGCCAAGCAAGCTATTTTAACACAGGTTAAACAAACAACCCCAAGGAACAGACAAGTATTTCTGATGCTGCCACGGGGCAGGAGAAAGGATTAGATTATCTTTCCAAGCTGTCCAAACAAATGAAGAAAATCTCATATAAAAAAAAAAAAAAAAAAAGAAAATTAATTTTGTCTACAATCTACCAAGTGTTGAGAATATTTCCTTGACTAAAATTACTTAATTTTGAAGCAGACTCCTCCTTTAGGGTAGGAATAGCCAGCATTTCATTTTTAGCTTGACAGTGGGGTAGTGGCAGAAAGCAGTCAAGTACAAGGAGACATTGGGCTACCAGGCACTGCAAACAATTTGTCAACAGGCTAAGGTTTATGCATGATGAGATTATAAATCGTGTTCTTCATATACAGAAGATTCACTGGGAAACAACGCATGGCAATTTTATTTCTGGAATAATGTCTTTTTCAGAAGTTTGAGAGACATTGAACAGCCACTGGTTGTTCAATGCATTTTCCCCTGTCCCTCAGATGTCACTAAGCCTCCAGCTGCTCTTTCTTATTGGCAAATCATATGGTTAATATGCAGGCAGAGGGCAGTTCATATGCAAAGAATAAATTGGCTTTTTGTCAGCCTCCTGTCTACAATTTCTGCAAAGCCTTTTAAAAAATGAAATTAATGAATAAGCAGCCACATTGCAGCTCTGACTTTAAATTTCTTTATATTTTATTTTCTGCTTTTGCTCATAAAAGAACAATGAAACATGGGAAAATGCAGAACACTTGTCCAGAACATTTCACAAATGTCATCTAAATTTGCTTTGTTGTCATTTTGGACTGTCCCTCACTGGCATGACTAGAGGTCAATGGTCAGAGCCTCACCCACTTGGGAATCATGAGGTGTTTTATACTGTGAGACATGTTACTGAAACTGTTTTTTCAAAGCATTTTTCTGACCAAGAACTGACCAGCTTCTCCCCTGCTAAGTACAGCAAAGCCAGGAAGGCAGTCTGGTTTGTTTGATAGTGTGTGTTTCTGTGAGAACTTTGAGAGGGATGCTCAAAGTTTATCCATTTTGAGGTTTATCAAATTACAGAATAATTTTTTTCATCTTTGAGCTTCTCTTCTCAAGTAGAGCTGGTTCCTTCTGTTTCTCCTGCCCCTACCAGTACTTCCTTGCTTATCTCCTCTCATATGTCTCTGTTCAGGACTTAGTGTTTCCTATTTCTCATCTTGTACAGCCTAAATACATTCCTCCTTCTCAGTGTTCACTAAAGAGCAGTTTGTCCTTATTAATTGAAATGGTCATAAAGGCAGGGCAAGATTTGCCATTATTACACAGCAGAATCAGAAAAGCTTTGAGAAGTTGTAACATTTTTAAAAATAAATCCATCTTCCTTAATGAAATATAAGTGAAATCTAATTGATAATGGCCATACATGGCCATCACAAATGTTTAGAGGATGTGCTTGACATGTGTAAGTGTGTAAATTTTGTGCTACTCATGGGTTATTTACAATGTGAGTTTAAGCACAGCATGAGCAGTCTGGCTCATAGGTTTCCTTTCCAGCTTAGGCTGGCTGCAGTTTGGACATAGAATATGCATAGAATTCATAGAAAGATCTGAATTCAAGTCATTTGTCTGTAGTCCAAGGTGTACGTATTCAGTCCACAAGGACTTGATCCATCCAAGCTGTCAGTTCTTGCTAAATGAGTTTGAGATTTCTCTCTGGGAGGACAGGTGAGGTCTCTGCTGAGCAAGTCTTTGCATATAAAAAAATGGACAACTGAAGACAAGCCTTAACAGCAGGCAGGGAGATGTTCTTTCCTGACTGTTTAGATGTGCCTAATACCTTCTTGGGTGAATTTATGGGCAGTTTATGTTGAAAACATATGAATAATGCATATGTAGACATATCAAGCTATTAATCTCTTTTCCAAGTTAAGAAATAAATTCTATAAGGTACTCTTTCCCTCTTTAAAGGTCAAGTTACTGATAAATATTTTTGCAGAGTTTCTCCCTTTTAACAGAAATCTGAATAATAAATAACAGCAAATGTTTTGAGCTAGTAGAACGGCTGATTTAAATGGAACTGTACTTAATTACAAAAAACAGAAGAGTCAAATACACGTTTTCAGACATATGCAGAAATTGTGCTTGTTGGTTTGTCATACTTTTCCAGACGTGTTAGCTGCAATGACTGAATTTGTGTTATTTTGACTGGGATAATGTCTAGACTGACAAAACTAACAGTGAAATCACTAGTAAAAAAAGGAATGGGGAGCCTGGACACTGTTATGTCTTCGGGTTGAGTCTTAAAAAAAAGATGAAGGACAAATATAGTCCTTATTTCTGCAGACCAAGAAAATATATTGAAATCCATAGTCAAGAAGACATGATACTGCAGCACTTAGAAAGAAAATATGACATTATTTATGGAAAGAGGCCATTGAGGTTAGTCACATAATGGCTGCAGAAATTAATATTAATCACAAGTTAAGTTAAATGAATATTACCTATTATTAAATTATGGCGAGCTATTATCACAGTATTTAAGTGCTATTAGTGACTTTGGTCCATAAATTAGGAAAGTTTTGATATCACAGATGAGGAAACTTGGGTAATTGAAGATAAGGTACCAAAAGAATTGATCACTTTGTTTCCTGGACAAAAGCACTGGAGTAGGTGATGTTCTCAGAAAGTCTGGACTCAGCAGAGATGCAAACAATTCCATGTCCAACCAGACTACTTCCAAAATCATGGTCCCACAGAGGTCCATGGGAATTAATTTCCACCAACAGGGACCATGCTCACAACCCCAGGACCTGCTTGTACCTGTATTCCTGAGAGCCAGGGGTTTCTCCAGGGGCCGTGGGGGTGGCAGCAGCAGTGGTGAGCCCACGGCTGAGCCTCCTGCTCAGGCTGTGTCAGCAGGCAGGACATGTGGTGACCCCAGTGGTGACCTCAGCCTCTGTGTGGGCACAAGGCTCTCCCTACAGAGCAAGATGGGTCAGGACAGCCGTTAAGGACTGCCTTCCTCCTCATTAATATGGAAACTTCCACTTGGGCCACTTACTTTGTCTATAACACCTCAATTAATTTATCTATTAATACAAGCAGGACTGTTGCGTCACAGCCCCACGGCGCTGGGTGCTGCAACGTTGCGTACCTGGTTCTGGCCCAGCTTGGTGTTCAGTCTGGGCTCCCCGGCAGCTTTAGATACGCATCAACAAAATTCGTTTGTGGGGTCTTGGCTCACAGGCAGTTTGGCTCACGCTGACATGGCTGTGGCAAAAGAGGGGACTCCCAGAGGCTTTGAGAAAAGAGGCTTTATTTGGTGGGGGGGTCAGGGGGTCCCCCAGCCTCAGGTAAGTGCCTCCGAAAGACCCTGGACTTGGAGCTGCAGGGCGTTTTTGTACAATAATTCAAAGGGGTGGGTACAACGTGTTTAAACCAATAAAACAATTAAAACTATACATGCCAGCTAGATTACATAAACACTAACAAATCCCAAATAGGTCTGGGAGTGGTCCCTCGTGGTCCTGCCAACCAGGGGCCGAAGTTCCTGGACCTTGAAGATAAAAATTCCGTGATGGACAAAGGGAAAGGATCATACATGAAACAGGGATGTAACAAAAAAGGACCAATAGGGAAGAGGCTCTAGGCAGAGACTCTGGTTGTCTTAGAAACCCTTATCAAACTATGACAAAATCTACTCTAAAACAAGGGGCCCTTTCAAGGTAACTACTATACTAAAACTTACAATATAAAAAACTATACTACATTCATAACTAGAACTTAAAAAACATTTCTTGCACAGCCACACAGGACAAACTGTCTGTAAGGGGAAACACTGTGCAAAGACTAATCTTTTGTGATTGGCTGTGGCCATGCATTGTGTTCCTCTCATTTTCAGTGCCATTTATATTACTCCTTTTACTTTTCTTCCCCTGTTCAGGTTCCTCCTCCCTCCATCACTCATATTGTTGGAGCTCTTGTTTTCGTAATGCTCACAAGCATGTGCATAGTTGAACTCATTGTATGAATTAAAGAAAGGATTCTTTTTGATGTAATACTCCTGTGTGATGCTTTGGCACAAAATACTAGCATGAAACTCCCTCACTCCAGCTTGTTAGGCACTGGAAGTACTGTCCATGGGAAAGTGTGATGGTTTTGTTGTAGTACTGGAGTAATAACATTTGAACAAAGAACAGTAACAGGATAGTTCAGCTCTCTCAAAGTTTCCCATATTGTGGAAGATTTCCCAAAGATCTGCTCTTCAGAAATCTCCATATTTAAAAAAAAAAATTATTTGGATGAGTTTTCTTTTATAACTGGTCTGTTGCTACTCAATTTACAGCATTATTTCACTGTCTGTTTATCTATCCATCTTTCCATCCATCCATGTCTTTGTATCTTATAAAGTAGCCATAGAATCTGGTGACTGTTGATAGATCATAAATCAATGTCAGCTCTCAACAATTTGTGAATACAAATGTGATTAAGTTTGATACTGTGCCCATTTTTCATTTATCATGTTTCCATACATAGTTCTTCAATTTCTGTTATTCTTTCACAATTAATACCTTAACTTCTTGAGTATCTGAAGAAAGAAAGAAAGAAAGAAAGAAAGAAAGAAAGAAAGAAAGAAAGAAAGAAAGAAAGAAAGAAAGAAAGAAAGGAAGAAAGAAAGGAGAAGCATTTTAAAGAATCTGAAAAAATTAAAGAGAAAAGGAGAAAAATCTGAGAGAGAATAGAACATTTCAAATCTTGTTAAAATACTTTCAGGCTATGAGGGCGTGTCTGTATCCGTAGATAAAACAGACAAAACAATTCAAGTATAATTCGCTTGCAGTAATAGGAAATTAATTACCTTTGATAGTGCCACAGGAAGTTAGATTGTGGATGTGGATATTCACTCTCAATCTTGATTTACCTGAAACTGTATAAATAACTTCCCTTATGGACTGAAAGTGGCACAGAGAAACTCACAGTGAGAAAAAAAAAAAAATTCCAACCCACCTGCCCAAAATAACCTGAACATGTTTTTCCCCTTTGTGCATAATCAGATCTAATCTTTAAATGCCTGCTACTTTTTAAGGTTTATGAACTTTTGCCTCATTTCAAAAACAGATTTCATCACAGAAAATATGTCTCTGTTGTTAAAAGCTGAGTATTTTAATGACCCAGCACTCTCCATTCATTTTCTGGTCATTGTTTAGCTTTCAAGAGAGAATTCAAAGTGGATAGCCTTGATTTTTGTTTTATCTTCTTTTTGTTCTCAATTTGTTTGTATGTTTGGCGTGCAGGATTTTTCTAAATATATTTTTTATCTTATTACTTTCTGTATGAGAAATAGAAAGCAAATGAGAGCAAGAGGAAAATGGCATGGTTCTGAGCACCTGCAGAGACAGAGGAGTGGAAATTTACTGGTTAAAGGTGTTCTGCCAAGAATCTGAATTGTAGAAACAGCAAGAGCTTTTATCTTGCTATCTGTTTTGCTCCTCTGTTTAGGATTCTCCCTAGCTGCTATTTCAGAGGATTACAGAAATTTAATACCTAAATATTTCACACACACAAATGCATTTTATCCTTCCATAATCCTAGAGAAATAACAAGACTCCTCCACCTTACACATATGGGAAACCGGCTGAGTATTAGATTGTGGAATGGTGATAACTTGGGTGGCAATTAAAGACTGAGGTGCAGGTCACTTCTTATTGGCCCACAAATACAAAGACAGAATCTTCTGAAATATTAATATTAACTCAGTCTGCTGAATAAAGCTTCCCCATTCCACTCAAATTTCCACGTTCATAGTCCTACTTTCTAGACCAGAAAGAGAATAGAAGGCCTACTTCTCTCAAAGCGCTCCTCACAGCTTTGGTTTTCCATTAAAGCCATGACTCTAAGCAAATCTCCAGCTTTAGATCCTAAGCCCGTCAAGAAGAGTGGCAGAGAAAGATTTCCATTTCTCCAAGTTCAACATCAGTGTAAGCTGGTCAGGCATGTTCAGAATAGCTTGTTTTCTTCATTCTTTGGAGAATTAAAGATTGGCCAAAGCACTCGGACAAACTGCACCATTGTTTTAGGACAGAGCAGAAAATGCTTTAAAAGCCTGAGGACACTTCTTGCTCACAAGCTCACAGCCATTTTCTCATGTTTGGGAACTGGCAGGGACACTGAGTGTCTGTGCCAGCCTGCACAGCAAGCAATGCTTACCTCCAGCTGGGATGGTGGGCATGTCTCACCTGATCAGCATCCTGCAACATCCCCACTGCTGTTGGCAGCACTGTTGCTCTTACTCTGCCAGAGACTCAGAATTTCAAAGACTGGGTTTATTTCTTGTAACTAGAGTAACTGGCATGAGTGAAGAATCAGTGGGGTTGATCTCTAATGAATCATTGGGGTTTATTTGAGATGATCATGGGAAATGGGAAAACAGATTGGATGACCTGCTCAGCCTTTTCTTGTTAGATGTTAGATGAGTTGGTCACCCGATCTTCGACACAAATTCATTAAAGACACATATTTTTGGGACACAGTCTCATGGTGAGGCCCAAGATTTTGATAAGAGTTAGAGAAAGTTTAGTCGAATTTGGAAGTTTTACCCTTCTAAATTTACCATGTCAGCGTTTCAGACACATCCTTTACTAAGGATGTGTCTGATGGGCTTGAATCTGGATTTTGCAACAGTAGAAGACTGAAATAAGACCTTGCTTTTGTCTGTGGTACATTAATGTGGGACTTTTAGGATGCCTGATCTCATTCAGATGGTGAATAAGAACAGACAAAACATACTGAAGCCCGAACAAACTAGACCAGCCATGAGGACACTCCCAGGTAGCCACAGAGAATGTCAGCTTTAGCTCACTGTTGGGGGCAGCTCCTCTGGGTCCCATCTTGTTTGCTTACACAGATCATAGTATATTTTAGAGAAAATTCATCCCCACCCCACATAAGCAAAACGTTGGAGAATTTTTTTCACTAGGTATGAGACTTAACTCATGTAGACAGAATAACACAGTAAAACCTCCACCTCCTCATACAGCAAATGTCTAAAACAGACTCCCAAGAACGATATTCTCAAACTGCTTGTTTCTTCCCAATAAAGGAAGTTTAGAATTATTTATTCAGATAGAGGTCTCTATCTGGTGTACATTTGCATTCAATCAAGTGAAGCCATCTGATATTTTTACTCTCAATCTTCCAGCATGCTTTCAACATTCATGTTTGAAATCTATAGAGTAAAATAAAAATCAGTCTGTTATTATAAAGCAGGAAAATGCACACACAACACATGTTTACAAATTCTTGAAACTCACCTAGGTCAGAAGAGAATTTCAGCAAGGCACCAACTGAAAGTCACAGCACTATCCTCAGACTGTCCAGTTTAGCTGCCAATAGTTGCTATTGCAACTATTTCTCTCAACTGATATTTATAGAACAGGTATATATATGGTCTGGCCATGCAGAACCAAAAGAAATGAAAGAAAAATAACTTCTAAGACATGAGTCATATGGCTTAGATCAGGCATCTATAGGGAGAACAGAGTGCATGTTACCTTATGCCATCAATGCAAAAGGCTATTTAGAGCAGTGTGTATGCATGTGTAGTTTAGGCATACATTAGGATTTCAACACAGCTGAGTGGTTTTCTGAGTTTGTGTAGGGTAAAATGTTTTGCTGAACTGGTGTTTATACACTTTTCAGATTTCAAGTTTCTAAAAAAACTGCCTAAGAAGTAACATTGTTGAAAGATAAAGAAATAAACATCCATAAGCAGTAACGGAAGAAATGGTTTCTCAGCTACTTTCTTATTTTACCAGTGGCTGAAGCGTTTTCTTGATATTTCCCATAGTTATTTTTTTTTCAGTTGTTTTGGTTTATTTTTTTCAGTTTACTTCAGGTATGCCAAAATTCAAGCTGAAAGGTGATGATTTGGGAAAAAGTAGAAACTGCTCAGAAGAGCTCAAAGAATTAAAAAGAAATCTTAGCCTGTCTTTCTGTTCAGTTTAATCCCAGCATTTATTTGTAAGCACTCATTTTGCTGGCCCATTCGTCTAACAGTTAACTGCTTCTGGCAAGGAGTTTTTAATGTCGTGTATACAAAGAGATGCAGGGGGTTAATAGCATGAATCCTAAATTACTATCCAAAGAAAGCTGTGATTATCCAAACAGCAATTTCAATTCCTAGCCAGCCTCTAAACACAAAAGACTTATAACCAAAGATATGCAACAAGGAGACATTTCTGTGCTTTTAAACATTAAATTTATAGTGCAAGAATCTTTTAGGAGTGTATGGCCTTTTTCTTCCAAGAAGACAGCACCTGCTGGCAGGGATTTAACTTTGCTCTGGTGTCTCAAGTGTGACTGTATTTATGTGTTAAGAAAACACATACAAAGCTGCAAATTAGTTGCTTGGTCACTCACATAGACAATAAAATGTACATGTTCTTGCATTAACAACCTACAGTTTTCTGCTCAGTGCACACTGGCTCAAAAAAGCTTGTCCCCATATGTCACAATTATTGGTTTACTGTTAAGCTCCAGATGATCTGTTAAATGGCAGAAAAAATAGTGTGGGAGGACATCTGATGGGCTAACATTTCTTGTTATCCTATATCTTTTGTTCCTTATAAATCTTTTGCCTTTGTTTGCAGTGGTTAATAAGGAGAAATAATCCTCATCCCTGTTTTTGTTGAGAAGAACCAAGTGGGCATTTCCTCTGACTTTTAAATTGCTTTCTAATTGCTTTCTTCCCCATAAAGTGAATACAGCTTGGGCTATTTGTGTCAGTTGAAGAGTAAGAACTAAAATTCCCATTTTCTTTCTGTCTTTGTTTCATACAAATGTACAAAAATGCATAGATGTTCCTTGATCTGACATTCTCATTCCCATAACACTTTGGGAAGGGATGGGTGGGAACACAAAAACCCTGACCTGCCTTTTCTACTGAAAGAACAAAACAAAAAGCAACCATGAAAACACTGAACCAGTACTGAGCAGGAAATGAAGAAACCAGTGTGCAGGTTCTGCCTTTGTCTCACCCTTCCCTCTCTTATCACAGCAAAGTCCAATTTGTCCTGCAAGGTAAAAAACTTTGCAGATTCAGTATTAAGTTCAGAAGGTATGGGAGGCCTGGGAGGAGCAGCAGAGATGGCCAATGCCCTCATGAAACACTGGATCCAATGAGAAGTACAGACAGGTGATGAATTGGTGCAAAAACATGGAGAAAACATTCCACTAACAAAGAAGATGCTGGAGTTTCACCTTGAGCCTAAACCTGTCTGCTTCCTTGACTGTGCAACACCTCCATGTTGGAATGTACTTTTGAACAGTATGGGCACCTGAGCCTTTGGAGCAAGTCACAGACAGTGGCAGCAGCCCTACAAGCCCCATTTACATAACCTGCCCAAGCAAGACTATTAGCTACTATGGGAAAGAGGACATTGGCTCAGATGCATCTTTGGTTTCAGCTGATATAGCCATCCTTATGTTTTGACCTCACTAGAGGCAGGTGTGTGGATCACTCCAACCAGGGAACACATTTTGCCTGGTCAGTTTCTGTAGAATACTTTTGTTAATCTGTACAAGGATATTAATTATTGAAATTTGAGTATATTAAAAAAAAAAAAAAGATTATTGAATTTAGTGAAAGAGGGGGAATATTTAATGCATTACACAGAAGGACTTTAATGTGCTATGAAGACCTGGTTTCTGGCCTTGTTTTTAAGAAATATTTTGTGTTGGCCTTAGGTCAGTATTTGTTATAAATATTCTAGTCTATCTGTATTGTGAAATGTACTGATGTAGACATTCTCAACCGAATGCAAATCCAACCTCATAGCTTCCTGTGGTGGAGAATAGAACCATTCAGATAAATCAAATTGAACCCAGGATCAGGATAGCCTTGTGCTATCAACTCTGCCAAAACGCAGATTAGCTTGGGCACTGCATCAACCTACATTGCTTCCTGGTGCAGGCTGGCTCACACAGGATCAGCCATAAGAGGGAAATGCTGAATTTCTCTTTATGGCATCAATATGGCTTAGTCTCATATCTGCCTTTTTAAACAACTTTTGCTTAATGTAGCTCTTTCTAAGTGCCAAGAGACTGCATTTTGCTCACAATACGAAATAAGCTGGCAAGGAAGCCTCAGGAAGTAATTTGCAGCAGGGCTAACAAACTCTTTCTGCCATCAGCAGTTGTAGTAATTGCAGGTACTTTCATCAGCAGCAGTGTTAAATGTGAATGCCATCATCAGCACTGATGGGTAGCAGCAGCAGCAGTCAGGAGCAGCACCAGGCAGCACCCGGCACTGCTGGCTGGCTGCCACACGGTTCTGCAGAACTGGGAGCACACTGATGATGCACACAGCAGTTTGGGAACCTTTGACTTGCAGTGCCATCATCAGAACTTAACTCCAGCTTCACAGCTTCTACAAAAACAGCTTTTTCATGCACAGTGGTTAACAGATCCAAGTCCAATAGGGAGGAAAGATAAAAGTATACCTCATGTAGAGAATTTCACTCTTTTAATCATTAACAGCTAAACCAACTAAGCATTATATTCTTCCTCCATTTAGCAAATATTAAGTATTCCATATAATGTCTGCTTTCTTGCTAGGAAGGATTTTTTTTTTTTTTTTTTGAATCGCTGCTGTTCAGTATCCAAATGTTCAGAGGAAAAAAATATTCATTGTATTGAAACAGGGAAAATCAGCACTCCTACCCTGCATAGTGAGGCTAAAACTCTAAGGCAGGCACATCTCTATGACACTGCCATAGGTGTCTACCTGTCAAATTTCAGGAGGGGAAAGAGTTGATATATGGCTAGTGATAGGGCCTCTGCCTGGCCCTCTGGCTCATGGCATAGCACAGTTCTGCTCTGATTCTTAAAAGGAACACACAAACAAATTAGCCTCAAGTGACCAGATCCCCAAATCTCCTAATAAGTTCCCAGCTGCATGTTCATGCACAATGGTATTAAATAAACACAGTGCACTTCTTTTTTACTGGCTATTTGGTGCACTACAGATTTGCTTTCAATTTTATACCAGTACTGGGACTTTTTAAAGGTCAGACCTTCAACCTTTCTAGTGTAGAGCAGAGAGGTGTGGACAAAAAGCTGAATTCTGACTGCTGCATCCCAATGTCAGTATTTTTTTTTTCTCTCTCAGAAGAAAAAAAATATCGCTGCTTGGCCAAAATGAAAAAAGAACTGGGTGTGGGAGGTGGGAGATAAGTAGACAGTTGCCAAAAAAGTAGGGGAGACATTAGGATTCAATTAAAATAGCATTAGTTCAAATAAAGAGGTCAGTCAGCTTCCAGCTGCTCCTCTTGTGTGCTCCAGAATAATTGTGGAGAGGCAGCAGGAGCAGAATGCAGGCCTAGATCCATTTTAGGCCTGACAGGACTTGACTCAAGTCAATCCTTTAGGATCTGTATAATCCTTTAGAATGCTGTATAATGGGGTTTTTGTTACCACCTGGTAAGATACAAAACCTGCAGCCTTCCATCTTTCTCTTTTTTTCTCTCTTTTTCCTTCATGCCTTTTTACCAACAGAGTCCCTGACAGAGAGAGGCAGCTCTGAATCCTGGCCCTTCTCTGTACAACTGCTCTCAGATTGTTCTTTCTAATTTGTCCTCCACTCCTACAGAAATCATTCATGGAAGATATCTGTACAACATATTCAGATGGGAAAGTCTATTGTCTCCACTTGTAAGCTGTTCCAGCCCTTTATTATCCCTTTACAAAGGCAATAAAAAAATATAACTCAAATTTGCATTGCTGCAGTTATACCCGTTTTGCCCATTAGCTGACATGATTATCTGACCAACATTTTAAGCATTGCAAAATTGTAAACATGTTCTACCATAGTCTTTTCCTTTATGTATTAAGCAAGTCCAGTTCATTCAACATTTCTTTATAGGCCACATTTTTAAATGTCCTACAGTGTTTGCTTTCTTTTGTTCACATCTCTTACACCCCTTTTTCAATGTGGTGGTTTAGCACACTGGTGGACTCCAACAGACAACTGATCAGTGCTGAGCAGATGGCTGGTTGCCTCCTATGTCTTGCATTTAATATTCCTGTTAATTTGCTCTGAGTGACATTTGCCTTTGTTGGTTTTGGAAGGATACCACTCTGTCAAGTCAGAGTTCAGCTTCTGATCCATCATGATCTCTTTCACATATAAAGCCCTCTGCTTTTAACTTTAGCCTTGCAACACATTTCTGCACACCCTGAATGTCTCTCACTGCATGAATTCTCAGCCTTTGCACTGCTTCACTGCTGCAGAAAATGGCAATCTGACATGGGTAGATGTAGTAACATTTCAACTGTCCTCTTCGACTAGATCAAATTCAGACAATGAAATTTTTAAAAAGCCTGAAAGACTCATCTCCTAATAGACCAAGATTCCTCCACAATTTTTTTCCCAATCCTTGTAATAGAAAAAGAATTTGATTTTAGACCTGGCACTTCGTTTGATCAGACTGATGTTTTCATTGGAAAATAACGTTGTTATAATGAAAGTACTCTGAAGTTGATCATAAAACGGAATAGTTGTAGCAGCTGATCATAAAACAGAGATCAGTTCAAGATAATCTTCATGTTTGTAATTTAAAAAATAGAAGATTAAGCTTGATCTAGGTCTTCCAAATTATTTTAATTTTCACCCTTTCCAGTCTAACGTTAAGACACAAAAAGTGCACACTACTATTCAGTGAGAAATCTACATATGGACATCTCTGGATATCTCATAGCATATTGAAAAAAAAAATCCAACAGCAAGTTTTACCCTGGACTTTGCTTTTTATAAAAAAAGCAAATCTTTCTAGGAGCAACTTCCTGTTTCAGTGACTCTTGAGCCCTGTTTTCATGAGGCAGGTGTGAAAGTTTTGCAATTTACTTTTCAGATCCTTGGTTATGCAGTGGAGGTTATGTGTCTAAGCTGGGGGCCCAGGACAGTCAAGACCCAGAGCTACTGTGAAAACCATCCAAGATTATTAATTCCAACACTTCTTAGTGTCCAGGACAACCAGCTCTCCTGCTGGTGGGCCAGGCCTGGGGAGAGCTGATGGCCTCCATCCCAACACCCCAAAGGCTGAACAGCTTTGGCATCATACATACAGCAGATATTTCAAATTCGAACCGTTTTTCCAATATTATTTAAAGGTCGATAGCAGTGCAAGTCTCAGAAAATATGATAATTTCATCCAGAGATTGTGACTGGGAAAAACACATTTTGCATCAAGTCTGAAAACATCAAGTCAGACTTGGCTTCATAAACACTCTGGGGGCAGTTTTCCATCAGAACTATTAGTATTTTCCCCCTCTTCAATACTATATATATTACAGCAAAGCAGATTTCCTGTATGGCTCATCTGATTATTACAGTGAAAGTAATATAGAGAGGAGCCACCAAAACTCTGCTGTACAAAACCGTACAAACCCCTCACTGCTGTGTCTTGGTCAGAGAATCACATCTGCAGAGAATTGGAGATGCTCTAGGTAAAGAAGTGAAAAATATTCTCTCTAGAAAATCAAATACCTCCTGTGTCTCCCTGTATCTCAGCTTTGTCTGTCCAAAGCTGCTCTTGTTCTGGGATTCATGAAGATTTTTTGGTTGTCTCTATTCCTTTGGGTTTATTTCTAGTGCTAAAGCTGCTGCTAAAGAGAAAACATTCCTGCAGCAAAGACATACTGAATGATTGGAGTTTATTATACAAATAAAAAATATAAGTATTTCTTACTCCTTGGCCAAAAAATGAAGAGGAACAATTATTGAAGAGGAATTATACAGAAAGGAGTCTGAGTGGAGGTAATGAGTCTTTTTATTGCCATTATTATGTTGGTAAAAAATGAGAAATATAGGACAAATATTAGAAAGAAGAAATGAAGAAAAGGAGGAAATAGACAACTCCTGGGATACTGCAAATAAGCATGAAATAGTGAAAAAAAACCCAATCCTGTAGCAGAAAAACTTTTGACTAGAGAACATACCACTGTGTGCATTGTAGACAGCTCTGAGCATCTGTGCTGTGTTTATTATAACAATGTCTTTATTGTTGTGCTGGGGCCTCTTGGGGCTACTGGTTATGACTATGACTCTATGGCACAGAAGTAACACCAAGAAGTCAACTCAACTATGATATGTTTGTAATACTCTTTTTTTTCATAGACCCAGAAATATCTATGCAGCAAACTCCTAATAGGATTGCACAGGCTGAGTAACACATCACCCCTCAAAATATCTGAGTGAGTTTGGCATGCTCTGTAATGGGGAGAAGAATTGGGTTATTTGTCCAACTATGATTTCCATGTATTCCATAATTACTCATTTGCTAAAGATTCAGTTTCCCAATTGGAAATAAAATAATTTCTGCAGATGCCAGACTTCTGGGCAACCATCTGATACTTGTATCCCACCATACGGTTACCCATATGTAACCATGTTAATGGCAACAAAAATAAAGATGAAAACAAAAAAGTAAAACAGACAGTTGAGCTGTTTGACACTAAGGTAATTCAGTTTCCTGTTCAAAGGCAAATGAAATAGAGCGCCATACACTTCCCATGAAAATCACAGGAAAAGCATAAACAACTCTTCAGCTAAAAAATTGAACCTGTCACAGAGTCTCTAATGATTGCTTTCTATGAAAAAATTCTTGTAGGTTATTAGCTCTGCTTAAACAGGCAGTTTCAAGAACAAAGACTAACAGGGAAACAAACTCCCAACCTATAATGCTTAAGATCTTCCAGCATCTGGTGCAAAATTATTAAAAGCAGCTGAATAAGGTCACAGCAATTGCCACTCATGGAGACTTCCATGGCTCTCAGCCCCACTATTGTGTAAAAATCACTTTGGGGCATTTGTTCTTACTCTCATTTTTTTTCTTCCTCTTGTGAAGATGTGCCAGGAAGACAGCAGTGACCTGGGAAGTCAGCAGGACTGTCCATCTGCAGCTTTTCACCACTAATACAAAAATGTTGCTAGAAAAAGGAGTGCAACTTGATAGATGTAGAGAGTCTGTACCTCATACCCCAAGCCATGCTCATCCCGAGGGGTTCCAGGGGTGTGCTGTGAAAAGCTTGGACTGGTTATCTCAGCCCCAGTGCTGACAAAAAACAAACACTCCTTTAGTTCAGTGGTCACAGTCATGAGGTGAGAATGAGAATGATAACCCCAGGAAACTATCAGGCAACATCCAGTACAGCAAGGAGCTACAAGGTGGAAACAGAAGCACTTTATACAACTCAGTTCTTGTTTTGTTTCTAGAGCAAAACTGCTTCAGTGAAGTCCTGCATAATGTGTCCCACCACAGAACATGGATTTCAACTGCAACTCTACATCCAATGAAACTCAGCTTATGGTGCTAAGATTTTGCCACTCCTTTTGATCACTCCTGGCAATGTTGGTATGAGTCTCCTTTACTCTCTGAGATTCTTCTATTTCATACAAATCTGTGACCTATGAATAAATAGCATCCCTCTGAAAGACTGTCCTCTAGCATCCTGAATTCTGTAAAGGTTCATTAGATTTTCCAGGGTGTGTTGACCATGGAAAGACATAGTCCCTGAGATTTGTGGATGAAGAGTAGTGCTAGTGCTGTATATTTAAACTGCCTCTTGTAAATAATTTGCCAAAAACAAATTGCTACAAATAAATAATATTACAACTAAGAAATAACAGTAAGGAGGTATAATTTCAGTATGCTCTACATGGTTACATTTTCATATTGACTAGACTTGTTTATGAGCTACATGTCAATTGTTTACAAGTAGGGTTGCTTCTGTATTTGAGTGGTGTACACTACAAAATTCAAGGGATTTAAAATGCTATCTGTGTTCTGTCTCATGTACAGGGTGATAGACACCCTTAATTTGTAAGCATTAGCAAAATGAGATGCAGTTGCAGAAAATGTAATGGGATCATCTTTGTATTTTATGTCAGCATGTCTAAGTGCTGTTAAAAGATGCAGAATGCATGCAATGCAATCTGACAGCAAATAGAGTAGCTGTTGTAGGCATGACAAATAATAGCAGACTTCACTTTTCATTGTCATTCGTACATAGACAATGTCCAATAAACAAGGAAGCTATAACACTGCCCAGAAATTTATTGGTTTTAAAACCTTTCCTATGTTATGTCCATAATCACAGCTCTGTTTGGGAAACATGGAAGGCTGTGTGTCTGTTTCCAACTAGAGAAATTCTATTTTAAATACCGTCTCATCTTCACTTATAATTACCTTGAAACTTGGAAATGTGCATCGTGAAATGATGTGAAAGACTCAGAGTGAGTCTTTTTGAGCTCAATATTAGTGCATCAATAACACAAGCTAATCATTGCATGAGCTGCAATCTGCATTTTTAAGGAGCTCATTAGTGTCATCACTAGACACAGTTGTATAATTTGAAGATTACTTCAGTCTTTCTTCTGGCAACAGCATGAGTTTTCATCCCTTCATTCACATTGTCTCCTTGCTTCAAAATAATTGACTCGAGGCAAATCAGTCCTGGGAAGATATTCCCAAGAATCACATACATTTCCAGATAAGCTGTTAAAGAATAGACTCATCAGGAAAATGATGAGTCTTGTGTCACAAGCTGTGCAGATGAGAAATCCTTCAAGGTCCAGGGACAAGGCTCCTTTACAAAAAAGTGAAGAGCTGCTACTGATTGTTGAGTGTAACAATCAAACTCCCAAATCACTCTCTCCTTTCACAGTACCTTTATGGGCAAGAAAAAAAAATGAAGGTGTTCTAATTACATTGCTGTATCTCATTACGTACTGGGACACACAATTATCAGAGTGGAAGGCACTGAAAGAGAGTATAGAGTTGGCAATGGTTGCATTAAGAAGTAAGAAAATCTCTTCAAGGAAACCTCTTTTACTAGAACTCAGTTCTAGCAGATAGTTTTAAGTTTGCCATTACCATTAGGTTTATTGGATTTTTTTAAATTTACTTTGTCCCTAATGTTCGTTTATTTTAAACAAAATAAACGAACAAAAAAGTTATCTATTTCATTTTTTCTCAGCAAAAAGACGTAAAACTCACATAAACTGGGTTTGGGTGGATCTTTGGGTTCCCTTTTAATGGTATTACAGTATCTCATTCCTTCATTTAAAATATGAAGCAAATTAAAGTCATTACTTTGTAGAGAATAAGAGCTGGAATTTAGAAAAAGCAGAGGGAACAAGAAATTAGTAAGTTAAAAAGAGCACATACAGATGAAAACTGAAGTTTGTTTTGATAATTTAGCACCTACTTTTTTTTTTTTTTTTTTTTTTTTTTAATCAAGGATGGTCTCCCTCAAAGTGCACAACACAACTGAAGTCCTAAATTTTCCAGCTGGTTCATGAATGCAAACATGACTTAAGGCTTATGCAAGATATATATGACATTTACAGGTTCAGTGGAAATATGTGCAAAACAATTCCTCTCCTGAGTTCACCAAAGACATAAGGATGCTATTTGCTGCATGTAATGCACACATAGACAAATGTGGTTCCAAAGTAGCAAGGAGCAGCCTCATAGCAGAGGATATCTGTGCAGAGAGCTGACTGTAGATCAACTACTAAAATACAAAAAAAACCCCACTAATATAAAAAGGTGCATAATTTATTGTATTTTATTTATGAACCTACAAACCAGATGAGCACTCAAAGCAATTTGGGAGTGTACTTCGCTTTTGAGGAGGTACATGCAAATTACACTAATTAAAACACTTGTTCTACCAAATTTCTGTGAGATCTTGAATGAAAAACAGAAAAGCAAGCAGGTAAGGAAAAAATACAAAGCATTTTATGTGTATACTTTTCAAGTGCACAATGTTTTTAACAGGCAAATTTAATTTCTGGATGCCCTTGGGGATACAAAGACTTCTGAGTGGTTACAAACTGGCTAGTGAAAGGCAGATCCCGAAATACCAGGCAGCTGCTTTTTATTTTAGATGTCACCAAAATCCAGACCTTTTTCATTCTGCTGATAAGTAACTAAACATTTATATATAAGAACTTAGAGCAAGAATTTCAATCACCCAACGCAGTATATACAATTAGAGTACACAGCCCCTCAGTGTAGCCTACTTAGAACTGCCTGTAAGAGAATACATTACATTCTGTGCATTAACCTCCTTCTGCCTGTTATGATTCACTCTTAGCTGCTGTGTCTGATGGCTATTGGGTTTGTGTCTTTTATCTTAGAATCAATTCATTTTCCTCTGCTTGCAATGTATGCTTATCATACAGAATCAATGTGCCCCAAACAAAAAGGTAGAAAATTAACATGGATTTAAACATTGTCTGTTACATAAAAGTAAGAAATGCAGTCTTGAGTGATCACCTATTTTTTTTTTTTTTTTTTTTTTTTTTTTTTTTTTTTTTTTTTTTTTTTTGTTAAACAGAAGGGCAGAAAAGGATCCTGCATTGGTTCCCAAAATTGGCAATATTCGGTTAAAATTAAGTCAAGACTTTTTCTGTGTATAAATATACCCATTATTAAAGTTATAGAACAACTGAGCTACATTTCTTAACAAGTTTTGAAATTATGAAAGCTGGAACAGGAATTAAAGCTTCTCCTCTCAAGAGGAGACTAAGTGCAATCCAGCTCTTTGTAGAAGAGGGTTTTTTATTTGACCAGCAAGTTGCTTTTAGACTGATTTCTACAGTATTCCCATTGGTTATTATATTTTCATTGGAGTATCATTTCAAAAAGTTAAGTTTTACACTAAAGACTTTAAGGCCTCTCTTAAAACAACCAAGTGAAACTGTCAAGGGGCAAAAAAACCTGTTCAAAACTATCCAAGAGTCCCTTAATAAAAGATCTGAAGCTGTTTTAGTCAGTGTGTAAAGTGAAGGACAAAAGTATTAATAATTTAATTAATTCATTTCATGTACTTTTAACAACAGCAAATTGTTAAAATTCATAAATGAAATCAAGGCAAATTTGAATTCATCAGCTGTATGTAAAAATTTATTCTGTTAATGATCAGAAAGAAATGAATAAAGCTGGACATGTACAAAGTCCTTTCTGAGCTTTATGGAAGCCTTGCAGAGAAATAGAATTTTGAGGTAAAATATAAGTCAAGAAGACATTCTGATGGACAGGCACTGGGACACGAAAGCTCCACAGGAGGAAATAAAACACCAGAATAACACTGCAAAAGGTTCAAACCCATTGACTCATATGCGAAATTAAGAATGACTATTCCTGACTTCTAACACTGGCAGAAAAGTCAAGTATGGAAGTGTGATTGCCTTTACCTGTGCAGCAAGGGATCAGCCAGTGAGTGACGAGGAGCAGAAAAACACTGGGAGCAAGGAAAACATCATGCCAAGAAACATGCAATATCCCATCCAGTAATCATAGTCAGATGTGCCCAGATGTTAATGCAGTTTGAAACCAAACACTACATTTATTTTTGCATTGACTCTTCTCAGGCACAGGGAATGGCCAGGGAAAAGGGAGCTCAGCTGCCTGGGGGTGGAGGAGCTGGCAGCCACCAGAGCAGTCTTTCCCATCAGTGACACTGCTCCCCTGGGATTTCCAGGACTAAATCCCCTTTTGGATGAATCCCATGTCTGCTCCAAGAGAACAATCTGAGGAAAACTCTGCCCAGATACAACTACTACCACATCTGATCCAGTAATGGATTTTACAGGAATCAGTATAAAATCTTCCTTTGCTTTTTTTCGCCTATATTTACATATAAAAATGTTCATGTCAGTGTAAGCAGTTCTTTCCTGACCAACAACAGAGACGGGGAAAAAAAGGAAAAAGACAGAGTGAAGGTGACAGCACTTACTGTTTCTTTATAAATTTTTATTAGAAATCCTCTCCTCAAGGTAATTGGATCATTTCTCTTTTCCACAGAGCTGAGACAAAGAAATGACAGAGAAATATAAAAATATGTCTGTGACAGAGTGCAGAAATTTAACAGAAGGATTTGGAAGTACTCTGGAGAGGAAAGAAAAAGATAGATTTAGTTATTTTTACAGTTCAGTGCTGTTAAAGTTTTATAATACTGAGAAATAAAGCAGAATTCACGTTTATGTTGGTTTGAAAATGCTGAGAAAGGAGGCTTTTAAACTTAACCTTAATAACACCTTCTTGAGGTCTTTCCTGCAGCCAATTTATTGGCCTTAAAACTACACTGTACCTTTAGAGCTTCAGAGATTTTCCTTCATGGATCACCCAGACTTGCCTGAGTATCCCGAGGTTCAGCACAGTCCAGGCTATGCTGCTGTGGAGCCTTCACAGCCAAACAGAGTCAGGGTCTCTGTGACAGGGACTGGAATGGATCCTAAAAAAAAAAAAAAAACAAAAAAAACCAACCAACCCAACAGGAGGAACTGAGTGAACCATGAAACTGCCTAAATGTATACATTAGATTATGTGAAACACTAACATCTCTTTTGGCCCGTAAGTTGACAGCTTTAAGTCTGATTCTTAAGCCTGATGCTTTTATTGTTTGAATGTGAAAAATATCCATTGAGATGGATGACTGCAGGCTTGGGGGGTTTTTTTGTGGATTTTGTTGTTATTGTGGTTTGGTTTTTAATTCTGGAAGCTTCTACTGCAAGTCATTTGGCTGATTCTGGAGAACAAGGTAAAAATGAGGAATCCCAACCAGGTGCAAGATGCTGATTTCATTGCAAGTGATAAGGATTCAATGCCTCTTGGGACCCAACCTTCCTGAAATTAGGTATGGAATAAAGAAAAACAGATATATTCAGACTTCCATATGCTCAAAAATAATAATCAGAACAGAATTGCAGTAGTTCCACCTATTTCTGATGAACAGGGAACTTTGCAATAATTAGAAAATCCGATAGGAATATATATAGACATGTCTTTTACATCCAAACACTGCTTATGCTTCCACATGATTTTGAATAATGTTAGGCACAGTGGGGCTAAGGTAGAATTGTACTGATATGTGGATGAAGAAGGCAATTCTAAATAAAATATAAACAAAATATATGGAGGTCAGCAGTCCAAATTTTTTTGTCTTAGTCCCTTTATATCAAAATAATCAAATGGCTATGTTGTGTAAATGTAAAGAAAGTGTATTACCATGTGATGATGACATGAAATACAGACCTTGAAGTTCTCTTCCTGTCTCTAAAAGAATATAAAATTACATAGATTTCTAATTATTAAGGAAATTAGATATTGTCTCCATTTTCTCACTGTATATAGAGCTCACTGTATATAAAATCATTGATATATTGTGACTGGTAGGGTATGCAGGAAACATCTTTTTCCAATGTCTTTTCCTGAAAGGGGCAAGTGACAGCTAGAAGGTAGAGCTGTTGTACTTGACAGTGTCCTCACTGACACTATCCTCACTAAACATAGGTTTAGTTAATCTTTCTGACTGGAAAGAGTAGTTAAAGAAATTACTTTTTAAATTCTTACATGTTATCTTGTTTGGGTACCATATGTAAAATAAACTTTGTTTAAGCAATAGAACATAATTAGGGTTAAAAGAGATGTAGAGTATGGATTTACAATAAAAGCAACAACTTCCTTATTACACCATCTCATTATTATTATTTTTCTTCACCAATTGAAAATGGCCAGAAAACTGAAGTCACTAGAATTTTATGTTGCTGTGTGAATATGTAGAAAGTTCAATCATCAATAAAAAGTTAAATAAAATCCATTTTCTAGACATATTGAGCAGGCAGTTTCCACTAATTTCAGTAGGCACTGCAGTTCTCAACACCTCTGCGAACACAGAAAAGATGGGTTGACTAACTAAAATATCCTAGCTAAATATATGAGCGTATTTTAAAATTTTCCGCAGCTCCTTATATATAATAGACAATGGACTGTTAGCTAGAAACCATATGTCTGGATAAAATTTGTATACAATAAGTTTAGATTAATCACATTGAAAAACAGCGAAATAGAGAAAAAAAAGAAACTTTAGAAAACAAAAAATAAGCAATCTATGCATGGACTGTCTGGGCAAAAAGTAACCCTTTCTTTGTTAAAGTATTAGCATTGTGTCTGTGTGATATATTTGTCTAATCTGGAATCACAGTGACAATAAAACTGATAACTGTGGTTTATAATGTAAGAATTTGGAAACAGTACAAGATAGAGCTGTATAGCCAGTCACTAATTCTGTTACATACTGGTTCCTTCTCAAACCCTTTTGGGACTTTTCTAATATATAACCTTACCAGTAAAGTATGCTATAATGTGATTTGGCCTTTCTCCAGCCTGAAACAAAGAAGCCATAGTTTTGCTTAGGTCTGTAGGTTAATCTTACTTCACTTTACTCCACAAAATTAATTCTGAAAACATAAGAAATGAATTTTCCTGATCAGTTGTGCAAATATGATTAATAAAAAACATATTTTTCTGTTTAAACATCACAGTGCCTTAAATATGTCTCCTAGTAGCCTGGAGACAAACTTTGAACAGCAGTGCACAATGTATATCTGAGTGATTCTGAAACATTGTGGGGATCAAGATGTACTTGCATAATCCGAGTTCCCATGGAAAGCTGCTTGACATTATCTGTCAGCCTCTTGCTCCTTATGGTCAGTGCAGGATGGATGTGTCAGGAGAAGAACCAACATCACAGCCCTGAACTCCGCAAGAAGGAGAGCTCAGGAGAGGTGGGCGGGGGGTGGGGGATGGGGAATAAAGAAAAAGAAGCTATTCAGTGGTAAAATGAGTGCTATAGAAAAGAGGAATTGAATTTCATTGAATACCTGGGTCTTGTTAGAACTGCCTATAGTATGTTTTTTCCTTCCATGTAATGCCTATGTGCACACAAAAAATATGTTGCATGGCAGGAGGTCATTGCCACAAGTCAAATGGTGTGATTTCAGCCAGTAAAATGTCTCATTCTGTAGTATACACTTTAAATACTTACATATTGTACATTATACTCTGCCATGGAGTTCTCATAAATGTTTTGTTCAGGTCACATTTTAAAGGGCCATCTACCCTCTGTATCATTCAGATTATCTGCAAAACAGCATCTGGAAGTCTGAGTAGAGCTGTGTAAGCACAAATTTTTCTAAAATGGTTTGCACTAGTATGGGGTTGCATACACAGATGTCAAAGGATGACACAAAAATGCACCTCAAGAGTAAAAAAAAAACAAAAACAAGGTGAATAAGAAACCTTTCTAAAAAAGTCAGGCTTCATTAGTATTCAGTATTAAATGACAGTGCTGTTGGGAAAAGAGCTTGGTCAATGGAACATAAAAGTAATTAGAATCATGGCTTCTTGTAGGTTGGATGTTTAATAATTTCTGAAAGGGTGGAAGGGATTCAAACCACAGTTTGCTCATGTTTCTGCATATGATGCATACGATGTTTTCTGCAGGAGAGGGCAACAAAGATGGAAAATGCATCTTTGCCTCAAAGATAAATGAGTTGGGGGAACTTTGTTTAGAAGAAAGGGTAAGAAATGTCCTGAAGGGGGGCATTTTTTCAAGGTAGCTGCAGAGATTACATATGCCTTATGTAAGGCATGATTGTTATTTTTCTTTTGGTGTAAAGCCTCAGTGTTGGCAGTTTTTCATCCCAGATGATCTAATCTCTTTCCAGTCCAGGTTTTTCTCCCCTTAGCTCATTTGTCATATACTGTAAATATGACAAATAATGATACAGTTGAAACACTGAGAGCCCACAGAGGGCCCACATCATTCCTTATAATGGGTTCATCACACTCCTCTGCAGAAAATTGTTTAAGATCTTGTTAACTTGTGTTCCGCAGGTCATCTGTGTCTGACATTTTGCCCAGTGAGTCCTGTTGCTTGGGAGAAGACGATTGCACTTTGTAGAGTACATAAATAGCTTCATTCTACCTCAGGCAAAATGCATCCACACCTGTACAAGAGCTGCCTTTGAATTAGGATGCAGCCCATGGAACCCAGTTCAGGCACGAATGTTTAGAAGTTGGTCTGCACTGTTCATGGTCAAATGCAGGTCATCAAGAATATCTGGTACAGATTAAATCGGCATATTCACCAAAAAAAGAGTAAGATCCTGGGTTCAAATTCTTACTTCAATAAACTGCTTTGATTTCAGTGAATTATTCCCCATTTTCCAGCAAGAAGCCCCCTGGTGTTGGTTGTTAAACTCTATTCCTCAAAGCAATTCCTTTCTCCATTCCTCATACTCTCCATCCTTATCAGATTTAGATGGAAAAACATTTTCTTCCAGTTACCAAATCTCTGAGAGCAAAGGAAAGCACTTAGTGCTTGGAAATATACTTTTCCTTGGGGGTGGCAGAAATAAGTAATAATTATGTGTTCAGTCTCACAGAAATAACTAAAGCAACACACAGGCACTTCCTTCAGCAATGTGACAGGTTTCTGTAACCAGTGACATCTAATGCAGCACAGAGGTCTGACAATTTGAACGGGAATGAACAGATGTTGTGAGTACCACTTCCATAAAAATCAGATGATCTCAGTTACACCATCTTGATGTGAAGCCAGACCAAAATAGTCACCTCAAATTCTGGCACTAGTTCACATGTCCATGCTGTCACAGTGTCCCATGAATGGCTTTGCATTGCACCCATCTCTTCCCCTTCAAAGCCCAAAGATAGAACTTTTTTGCTCCTATGAGCTACATGTTAAACTCTTACAGGGATTTAAATTCTTACACCATTTAAAGAGTTTAATGTGACACACCAGTTCAAGTTACTTTAAAGACTCAAAGCAGATTTCAGTTTTAAAGTAGCCCAGAACTCACTCTTTAAAAGATTCCAAACCTTCACCAGCTGCCTGTCTCATGTGCAGGGTTGTAATGGAATCCCAAACATCACCCAATTTCACACAAATTTAGGAATCTGTGCCTCTCAGTCTCACAGCCCTGGTCACGGTCATAATTTCAAATGTCTTCCATGCCAGAGAGGAAGACACTGGCAACAGCAGCGGTTTTCTAAAGCTGTCACATTGCTAATTCTCTCTCATTTCTAGCATCCTCTCCTCATTTGGAGCATGAGTTTGACATCAAGAATATCTATCTTTTCCATAATTAGCTTAAACTTGAAAACAGTTTTCATATGAATAACATTTTTTCTGGTCAAAGTGTTTTCAAGATTTTTTTTTTTACCAGTAAAGAAGTGGCTTTTTGACCACTTAAGAATTAAAGACCAAAAAGATCAAAAATTTAACAAAAAAGTCCTTCAGTTTTTGATTAAGAGGAATCCAAATGTTAAGGGTGAGATCTGTGTATGTGCAGAAGTGGGTGGCTTTTCAAATATTCATGGAAAAACGAAATCATAACCCAACACATTCTTGCTAATATTATCTGGTTGGTGGCTGAAATGTTATTAAAATATTTCCTGATCCTCCTGTTTTCAGTAACATAGAGAATTCCCCTTTCCACCAAACTTCTAAGTTTTTTTGTACAAATTTTGATAACATTTAGAAAAATATCTTTTGCATTTTCACTGTTTTGATAAATATACTTTTGTACAAAGATTATAGTAATAAATGATACATAAATTCCATGTAGATTATTTTTAAAGATAAGGAATTCTTAACTAATTTCAGCCCATTTACTGGTAATAACTAGACTCTAATATGCATGAATGATTGGCATCCATCTGAAGTTTTGCCAAGCTAATTATTTATACAACTTCTTTCAAGAATGCATATTCTGGTATCAAAAAAAGTGGTAAATCTATGTGGTAACCTATTCTTTAGCTGAAGAACATACTGCAACCCATTTCTTTTTCTGCCCACCTGCTTTCATAAAAAATTGTATATGGGGACTGAATAATGTTTGAGATCTCATCCCTTTTGTCAGATATAGAAACTGGGTGAGAGATTCACAATTTATTGAGAAACTGAGAATGAGGAAGCACAGGCAAGCAGGCTGGTGCATACAGAGTGTGAGCATAAAGGTGTCTTTGCATAGGGAATGAATTTAAATGTAAGAGGAGGAATATCATATAGATGGAAGTGAGCTTGCACCCCAGCATATCGTTATCAAGACTCGTGAGTGTCACTGTTCTGTTCTTGATCTGAATTCAACCCTTCTACCTTTAATAATTGTTCTAAACTTGTAGTACTTAAACAACTTGTGAAATACATAGAATACATGGATATATACAAAGAATGTGTACTCTTGTTTTGACACTAAGGAGTCCAAGGTCATAATTTCAAATGTCTTCCATGCCAGAGAAGACATATATTCTCTTAAATTAGATGCCTCACTTAAGTGTCAAACTTAGGTGGAACAAACACATTCTAGAGTCCACGTGATAACAATATACCACAGAATCATAGAATGGCATGGGTTGGAAAAGAACTTTAAATCATCTGGTTCCAGACTCCATGCTATGGGCCAGGACACCTGGCACTAGACCAAGCTGATCAGAGGCCCACCCAGACTGGGCTTGAACACTTTTGGGGATGGGCCATCAGCCCATTCTGCTTCACCCCATCACAGCTTCTCTGGGCAACCTGTCAGTGCCTCACCAACCCCCACAGCAAAAAATTTCTTCCTTGTATCCAATCTAAATATATCCTCTTTCTGTTTAAAGCCATTCTCCCTTATCACTACCCTGCAGAAATTCCCTCCCCAGCCTTTTTGTAGAACCCCTTTAGGTACATTAATGTGCTCTAATGTTTTCCTGAAGCCTTCTCTTCTCAAGGCTGAATCCCAACTCTCTCAGCACATCAAGTCAATATTGGCATTTTGGTAGTATATTGCTGGATAGGTGTCTCTCAGGTTTATGGAACAGAGGTGCTCAGTTAGCTGAAGAGAACCTGTGATGTTGATTGGACCGTAGTACGTGGAGGAAAACACATCTGACAGTTTCAAGGATTGCTCAGTCTTTCTCATGGTGGTGTGATGATGGCTAAGGACTGGATTTGAGTGAGACACATATGTATCGAGCTGGATGATCAGGGTAGCCCATCCTTTTCCCCTTCCAACAGGATGTACACATATGCCTATTTATTCCTTTTTCCTTGGCCTTGGAAAGGATAGGTTTACTGATATTTTGCCCAGTGTTCATGGCATGGGCAAATGTCATCTTTCAAGCCTCAGTCACCTTAAACTGTTAGAAATAATTTTTCTGTGAGCATATATTTTTCTGTCTTGCATTCACTTGCATTTTCTACCCTCATCTAAAAAATCCTCCCATTTGAAGAGGGCACATAGGGCAAATTATATCTATACAGATAAAGAAAAGAAAAAACAAAATCAGTGTAGAGAATTCTGCTTCTCAGATGCCCAGACGGTATGTGCTTTGCTCTTTTGTCACGCTGATTTCAATGGTCATGCTAATTTTCTTGATTTTGAAAATTTTGGAGGAAATTGTTTTCTAAATTCAAGATTTTGAAAGACAATGCAAGTTGCCTTCCTCTGTAGAGACAGTGTAGTTTGGCTCCTGGGGATTCCCTGCGTCCGTTGTGAACATTCAGCTTCTTGGAAAAAGGCAGTTCAGACAAGAGTAGCATCTTGGAATATCCTCTTCTGTGTCAGTAACATTTTCCCCAACACAGAAATGCTTTAGCTTATATAAAATCTATGCTTTTAGAAGAAGTAAAAATTAGTGCCGGACAAGATCAGATGATCATGTAGTCCTTTTAAATTAATATAATGAAAGCATACAGACAGTTTTAGTAAGGACCCTATCAGCAAAGTTAGGAGAACTGCTAAATGTAATGAGTTAAATTTGAGACTGTGGAAATATAAACTATAACTCAAAACTTTGCCAGAAATTTCATCAGGGGTCGCAACACAAGGATTCCAGATAAAATTTCTCCTCTTACGTAACCACTCAGAATCATGGCAAATGTTTCATGTAACTTTTCCTTTGGGGATGGTTTCACACTTTTATGAATAACCTATATGGATTTGGATCTTTCTGAGTAGCTCCTGTCACCTTTGACCCTAGATGAGTGTTCAGTCTAGAGTCTATAAAGTGAAGTGCCTGTACACATGGATTATTTCCATGAAAGAGAATGAGGAAGAGAAGCTTCAAGATGCTAAGATGTACTTTGAAAATTAGGGTTTCAGTCCTTCAGAATCAAGAAAATCCTTCTGAAACCTAACTACGCAGTCTATTTCTTAACAGTGTTGTAAGTGAAAAGAGAAAACTACTAAACTGTAGCTCAGTTTTTATGATAGGCTTGAGTTTCCCTTTTTCCTTGCGGAATATTCCTTTTTATTTCAAAATAAGGTGCCCTGCCAAATCCAGATACCAGGTCACTCTGATTTCTTCATGATCAGCCTCTAAACCCTGTTTTCCTCCAGTCATGTCCTTTCTACACTTCCCGAGCCTATTGATCCTCACCTACACACGGTGGCACTGATATGCCCCTGATGCTGCAGCTGACAGGAGTTAAACCTTCTGAGGTGAATTAGCTTTGGCTTCAAGTTGGCAGGTAGTAGATAGAAAATAAATGGGTTTGGGAGCTCTGGGGACATTACTGGTGCTGCTTTAAAGGAACCAATGGGAAACAAATACAGCTAAATGAAAGAAAAGCTATTTACTTTCCGTCATCTAAGCTTTGCTTTCAGGCAGAAAAAGAAGTGGGATTGGAGAAGGGGAGGATTCCAGGTCAGGAAATGATGCCCCCAGAGTCACACAAGATATGAAGTTGAGCCTGAGTATAATTTGGCTCCTGCGTTTAACTGCATTAGGCCAATAAACCATTTTTATTACTACACACAAAGCAGAGTTGCCAGCCATCTCTACTTTTACCGAAGGTCATTAATTTCTTTTTAAAATATAATGCATTCCTCCCTGAAAAAAAAACTCTCATGAAACATAAATTTTAGGTTTAGAGAGATGTAGTTACAGATGAGCATTTAAAAATAATATCCATTATTATTCACTTTTTTGGCACTATTTCATACAGCACTTCAACATATATTTTAAATGTTTAAATAAAGCCAAGGAATTAGTTTAGAAAGCCTCTTTTTTTTTTTTTTTTTTTTTTTAAGCAGATGACTTTCTCTAAAGATTTCTAAGTCAGCATTTGGAAAAATGTGGGGTCATGTCAGCAAAATGTATGCTTTGTTTCAATAAATTCATTAGCAGGTGGGTCGTTTACTCTGATGCAAAGTGCCAAGTTGTAGAGGTCAATGGATTTATAAGGTTCAAAGAGGAGAATTTACAGCCCCAAAGAGGGATGGCTGGCATGAGGAATTGCTCCCACAATTGTGAGCTGTTAGAGCCAGAGCAGACTCCTGACCAACAAAAGCTGGTCTGGCACCAAGAAACTTTGTTCATGGAAGGTTTACTCCATAGCTGTAGTTCACATAAATTGTACAAGAGACTATTATTACTATTATTATTTTTAGTATTTATTTGTATTGCAGAGGTACCCAGAGGCCCCACACAGGATCGTGTTCCAGCTGTGTTTTGGAATACATGCACACAAAGATACAGTCTACCTTGAAGGCAACTTGAAGTCATCATAAGTGATATACGAAGAGATAAAGGTAAGGTATAAAATTTAAACCAACTTTATAGAGAGATTTATGCACATTACACATTTAAAGATCTGTCCCCACAGTTTGTTCTATTTTATGGAGACTGTTCTAGGAAAAATATCTAATCATGAAGAAGGTAGTTTTCTGCTCACTGCAGGAAGGGTTTTTCTGCACTTCAGAAGAAGCCCAGGAGTCATGCACAGAAAAGCAGAGAATTGCCTTGAACACAACTGCAGGGCAACTGCAACAGTGTAAAACCTTTGCAAGGAAAAGAAAATCAATTTCTAAGGTTTGAGGTTTGGTCACAAGCCAAGAAACTAGATTCTGCTCAAGGTTTGCTGAGCTTTCCAAATCCTCTCACAATGCGAGGAGAGGTTTGCAGGGAAAGTAGGCTAACATATGGTTTACAATGGATTATGCATAGTCTTGCTTCAGTTCTCAAGGTTTGAGATGAAATTCCTATTGGACTTTGAGGTTTAGTCAAATCAAAATGATGGGCTGTAAACCCTCTCAAGCCTGTTAAAATTATTCACATGAATCTCTGCATGATGAAATCAGATAGTTACAAAATGGAGCCCTAAGAAAATTTTTGAACCATTGAGAACAATAGGAGTTTTGATCCTGACTTTATTTAGAGCAGCAATGGAGGTAAATTTGGCCTTTAAATTTTATAAAAAGAAGAAAATGCAAGAATCACCCAAAGAGTAAGGATTATGCAAAGGCTATTGGCAGCTTTAGCAGGGCTGGACTTTCCACCAGTAGCACAGTAATTTCCACTACAGCATCACAAGATTAAGATGCCTTTCTGTTGTCTTCAGACACATTTCCATTCAGAAACATGATGTTTATACTTCTCAAAGCTAAACTTTACCATAACCATAGCAACTGAACTTCCACATGACAATTATTTGTCTACCAATAATGAAAATTCCAATCCTGAAAAAAGGCAACCATATACCCACTTAGAAAAAATATATATGTATTTATATACATGTATGTATGCAAACACAAATTTTCAGGCTTTTCTTAAAATTCAGTTATCATCAATATAAATTAAATCAGTCACCACAAATTAAATTGTTGACTGCTTAGAAATAATTAAAAATAGAATTATGAACACTCTGCAAAGTGAAATATGTTCACAACAGTCACTCCATTGTTTAATTTAAAGAAATTAAAGTAAAAATCTATTTTAACTCCTTTCCAGGTGAAAAAAATATATTTTATATATTCTGTCAAATATTTGATATGTCTATTGCACTTTTGTTAAGTAACATGAGTATATCTCTCATGGGGTTCTTAAATGTGCAAAAATGAGTAGGTTTCTGATTGCAAACGATATATGGCATGAAATAAAAAAAAAATTAAAGTTGTTTATGTAGCAAGGAGATAGTTTTGCCATTTCATTTTCTCCATGATTTATACAGCTATTATGTCACAATATAACTAAAAACTACTCTTAGAGTCTGTTTTTTCTTAAAAACAATTGCTATTATTCTGAAGTAAGAGATTCTGTATTAGCTGAGTGTTGGAATAGTCCCCTGCCTATCCCTGCCTACCACTCTGTCTATTAAGAGAGCTCACACTTTGTAAATAAATACAGCTAATAAAAAAAATCTCATTTTTTAACTTACCAAAAATAGGTAAATACAGAAGAGTTACTTTTGCTATTAACATATGTGAAGAAGTGTTTGACTAGAGCAGTGGTACAAGATCAGAGAGAACTTTGAAGGCAAACCTTGGTTGCACTGTGTAGCTTCTGCTGGGTACCCCTCTCCCCAGGCCAGCTGGCTACTTGCTGCTTCTCCCTCGGGATGCCCATTCTGGCTACTGACACATCTGGCTCCCTCTGATCCTGTTCTGCTGGCTCTCCTGCCTTTCTTTCAGTGACTCCTCCTGTTTGGTTAATTGTTTCCAACCAGCTAATCTCCTTTTTCCAGCTGCAGCACAAACATATTTTCACAGTAAAATAAATCTCAGCATGCTTCTGAACAATGTAAAAATTTAACTTATATTATTCCATATATTTTGTATTTCCCTAGGTTTATTTTTCACATGTAGCTGCCAATTGATTCAAAAGATAAGGCACAGTCAGCTGAATTTCTTTATTCTCTTGCCACAGTTTCTTGGTATATTACTGGTGCCCTCTACAGAATCCTTAACAAAAATTAATGTAGAATGAAAAAGATTTCTTCAACAATGATTGTATTTCTGTGTTACAGTTTCATCACAGGAGAAAACTGATTTCCTCATAAAATTTTGAAATAAAATTTTGAAGGTCTAATATTGGCTTTGCTTAGAGATTGGCAAGTAGATTCCATCTTAAAAAAAAAAAAAGTTTCACCAGTAACAAGGGTAATGATGAAAGAAAACATGAAATAAGATGGAGAAAATTGCTCCAAAAGGAATGAGATGTAAAAATTCATTTTACATCAAATACAAGTCTTCAAGGCAAAATTTGTCTCTGGAATATGTCTACTAAGAAATAACGTAGAAGCAGGAGCAGTTCAATTAAACTATTTTAAAAGCATTTTAAAAACAACAATTTTCATTTCCAGAAAATATAAGGGGTGCTGGGCCTGTTATCCCATACCATTAGGCCACTGGGAGTGTCTTAATGGGTTTGCAAAGCCCTGACTCACAAGTGTGTATTGCCACATGCCTTCCTCTTTATAGCCCCATTCAAGCCGGAGTAACAGCGGCATGTGTGACCAGAGTGTAACCAGAGCTGATGCTTCCTGCACAGAGCAGGGGTGGGTGCCTGAGACAATGTAATATTAGGGGCAATAAGGTGTTTAACAACTGTTTATGATACAGCTGTGAGAACATAGTAGCACCTCAAGTTTTTCTAAATGTCTTAGGCTGTTTCAAAGTGTATGTGTGGGATGTGTAAGCCTCCATTTCTGAACACATTTCCCCTGTAACCTAAAACCACATTCCTCCCCCACCTCACTCCTCTTTTTTCTTACATCCTCTGAGTATAATTCAATTAAGAATAAGACATGTTTTCCTACTTGCTAAAGGGAAGCATGTGTTATTCGTTAAAAAATTGGCTGGCACAAATGGGTGGCCTGTAGATAACATACCGGTTTATACTACATTCCTTTTTTTAAATTAGACTTCCCCTCTTGTCCAAGTCTCTCTCCTACCCCCTTGTTTATCAATTTCTGCTCTATAGCTGTCTTTACACATTTACATTGAAGAGGGATGTGAACCCAGAGAAGTAAATGTTCCACATGGTTCAAGTTAGGTTGAGAAATGGACAATCGTTTTGCCCACAAGCTTCTAGTTTATTTGTCAAGAGTGACTTTCACTGTCAGAGCAAAGCCAAGGCAGTGTGGAAAAAGTCTGAGGTACACAATGTTTATTTCCTCTGGCATCTCCTTCTCCAGCAGGTCCTGGGAGACCTTGATTGGAATTTCTAACCACCTGCTTTGCTTTGTTTTCTGTCACTATCACATCTAATTCTTTTGGGGTGGCATAAGCACACAGCACTGAGAACAGGGCCCCTGTCTGGTCCTCTTGTTTTGCTGGAAATGAACAGTCAAGTTTCTTCATTCAGCTCCTTCATCACATTAAAAAAGGGTTTGTGATAAACACATATCCTTTGATATCCCTCTGGTGGGTTGAGCCTGACTGGATGCCAGGTGCTCACCAAAGCTGCTCGGTCACTGGCCTCCTCAGCTGGGCAGGGAAAATAGAACAAAGGCTCGTGGGTCAAGTTAATGACTTAACTTCACTCCCAATTTGCCGTACCTACTTTCCCCAAGAAGTGCAGGGGATGGGGAACAGGGGCTGCTGTGAGTCCATCACACGTGGTCTCTGCCACTCCTTCCTTCTCAGGAGCCGAATCCTTCACACACTTTCCCTTCTACAGTGTGGGTCCCCCACAAGTCCTGCCAGCAAACCTGCTCCAGCATGTGTTCCCCTGTCCATGAGGCCACAGGTCCTGCCAGGATCCTCCTGCAAGGTCTCACATTCTCCTTTGGGTATCCCCCTGCTCCAGTGAGGAGTCCCCCACAGGCTGCAGGTGGATCTCTGCTCCCCCATGGACCTCCATGGTCTGCAGGGGCACAACTGCCTCACCATGGGCTGCAGAGGAATCTCTGCTCCAATGCCTGGAACACCTCCTCCCCCTCCTTCTGCACTGACCTCACTGTCTACAGGGGTTTTTCCTCTCAGTATTCTCACTCCAACTGCTACTGTGCTGGATTTACTTCCCCTTCATGACTATCCAAAAGGTGCTACCACCTCTGCTGATGCGCTCTCCCTTGGCCAGTGGTGGATCCATCTTGGAGGTGGCTGGTATTGGCTCTGTTGGACATGGGGAAGCTTCTGGAAGCTTCTCAAAAAAGTCATCCCTGTAGCCACCCTGCTACCAAAAACTTGCCATCTAAACCCAATGGAGTCTCACAGGAAATTCCTTGTCCCTTATGCACAGGTTCCCACAGTCTAAAATTTCAAACCACGCTAAAGACAAGAAACATCACTATTACCACTGCCCTGGTAAAAATTTCACACAGACAGAAACTTTAAATCTTATGTGTAGTGAGCAAAGTAAAAATCATTTCAGAGTTAAAGAATTTTAATCCATGAAAAGTTGAAGATTTCCTTACATAAAATGGTGTTAAAAGGAAGAAGAGCAAATGTCAGACTGTCTAAACTAGAGCTGGTCAGGACCTCATTAAATGAGTGGGTCTCCTTAGCCTCACAGCTAAAATAAATGCAAATTTTCCTAACATAGCTGTGATGCTTGTTTGCAAGTAACAGAGCACTTCCTCTTATGATCTTCAGTGCCCTGCAGTGGGGCATTCCCCAAATCTGGCCATGCTCCTTCACAGCAGGGTAAGCCTTCCCCCAGAGAAGACTTTTTACCTTTTTATTATCCTTTTAGCTTTCCAGTACTAGTTAATAAATAAATAAATAAATAAATAAATAAATAAATAAATAAAAAGTAAAAAGAAAGAGCAGGTCTATGGTAATAAAAAATTTGCAGCAGACAGACAAAGTATGGTTTTCAGCTCTATTTAAGATATTTGAAACCTGTATTGCTTACTCAATGTATTGATTTTTAACAAACAAGTCTATTAATAGTATTGGTTTCATGTTAAGCTGGTCAACTTTTCCAAGGCCATCAGTGCTATTAAAGAGAGATGGAACAAAATTATAAATGCTCATCTTACAAAATATTTTGGCACTTTAATTTCTCATTTAGAACACACAATTTTATAAAAATATTTTATTTCTAATGAATTGCAAATAGTAAATTATTTGTGCTTAATATGTGCTTAGTAGCAAAAATAAAGAATATTGTTGGATTCAAGGTATTTCTCTTGATGTTTTTCTGATTATTACCTTTTTTTTTAATTTCCTTACAGATAGTAGTGCTCACTGTGATGTTATATCAAAGCATTACAGTGTCTCTGGTCTCAGAGTAAGGTTAACTGTTTATAAAATGTTCAATGCAAAACAGAAAAGAGCTATTTTAGCTACTTCACTGTTAAATGGCATTTTATGTACAAGTGACCAAATAATGAAATAGTGTAAAAACAGTGCCTATAAAATGAAAAATACTATTTCAAACACTAGTTTCAAATAGTTTTTAAATCACTTGTCATAAGAAATGCTCAGAAACATAGATCATCATGCATGAAATGCCAAAAAAAAAAATCATATTGTTAAGGAAAAAACAAATCAAATACTTCTCAAATACTTATTTCCCAAAGACACTTCTTCTACTGAAGAACTTCCAGTCAGGTATACATTGACTCACTTACCAGATGGACTTTTTCTTTTAGCATATATAAACGCAGCCAGCCTACCTTTCAGACAATGAAATGACCAATTAGAGGAGACAATCCTTATGAAGAAACTCAGAAGAGTTCAAAGCACACAGCAGAGATACAGAGGAGCACCTTTCCTAAAACAGAGATGTTATAAGTGCACAGACAGGAGAGGCCTATTTGTCAGCAAACTAAGAATCTTTAAAATAACTACAAATACATCATACATATACATCATACATATACATGTTGGCCTGAAGAAGAAATTGTGTGCCTGAAACCTCTACTTTTCTCCAGATAGATGAGACAGGATAATAAAATATTTTGTTTCTTCTTACAGTCCTTGACTGAATAAAAGCAGGCTTTTCACTATTAGCAGATTCAGGAAAAAAACGAATATATTGTCAAATTGCAGAAAACACTTAGTAAATAGAAAGTGTTATGCCAAAAGATTACTCTAGAACAACACAAACATTTTGAAGAGTGATCCTCTGCATTCACTTTTTAGTCAAACCTGTGGATTGCCAAAGGAACAGCAAGTATAATTCAACTGCATAAATATTAAGCAGTCTAACCCAGCAGGTTATTGGATTTCGTACAGGACAGGACTGACTGGTGAGCCCTTCTGCTGCATGTCAGTGCCAGTAGCACGGCTCTCTCTCATCCCCTGCCTGGCATTCCTGCTCCACCAGCAGCTTTCATGGGCTCTTGTTACTGTGCTTCTTTTTGCTTTCAAGGCATTCCAGACCACAACAGCAAAGCTCAAGAACTTGCTTTCTGATAACATTTTGCAAATTCCTATTCCAGTCAATTTTTCTTGATTTTCTAAGACTGAGAGTCCATTAATGATCTGAACCAGAGAGACTCTTGCAGGTGACTAAATCACATGAGATAGGAGAGATGGTTGCTCTCACTGGTTCTTTCCACAATGTTTAAAATAACATATTTAGAGCAGGAGGGGTGCCATTACATTACAGATATGTGACAGGAAGAAAAGATAACTAGATAAGTAGGATCTAAACAGGCTTGCATTATTGTAAATTATTCTCATTACTTCTCTTTCAGTATCTATCATGCCTCCTTGTAGCACATGTGAGAGGAATTTGAAATTGGAATGTGATACAGCTCATTGCTTTCTAAATCTTCAGCTCCTGCTCATTTGCAACAAAAGTTATTATTTGATCAGCTTAGAAAGGATTCACCTTTTTTCTCAAACTTAAAATGTCTTATTACATGAAAATCCAATGTTTTTAATTCTAATCTAATCCTATAACAGAAAAGCAGTGCATCTGAAATGAGCCAAAAATGATACATGCAATGCTAAGACTTTTGCACTAACACTTTTGCACAACACCTTCCATCCTCAAGAAATAACCACTGATATACTCAAAGAGGTTAATAATGTTTAAAGGAATGTAACTCATATTTCTCACTGTAGTCAAAACTCTTAGAAGACAAATATATTCTCTGTGTAAATTGTCTTATTTGCACCCAGTCTTTGCTCAGTCCTGTCTCTCTGAATAGAAAAAAACAACCAACCAACCAACAGAAAACAAAAAAACCAAAACCAAACAAAACAAACAAACAAACAAAACACACAAACAAACAAACAAACAAAAACAAAAACAAAAACAACAACAAAAAAAAAAAAACACAAAAAAAACCCACAAAAAAAAAACAAAACAGGCAACAGCTTCCTTGCTCAGAAATCCCCACTGCCCCACTGTAGCCACTGCAGCTTGCTCTGGGCCCCAGAAAGTTCTTGCTTCTCTTTTCTCTGAGGGCTGCACCCATGTTCCTTCAACATCTCTGCATCCAAAACAAATAGTTCACTAAAAATTTCATAACCCAGCTCTGCATGTCTCCCCTACAGCTGGGGAACCCCTGGTTAGACCCACTTATGTCAAACTCTGCATGCCAAAGAGCTTGGGTTTTTTCCAAAAAAATTATTTTCCCTTAAGAAAATAATTTGATTTTGTAAAACCTTAAACTGCAGAAAGGAGTCCTCTGAGAAGGCACATATTTGGAGGTCAAATCACATGTACAAAGATACAGACGAGGAAAATGACAGGCCCACAGTCCATGGAGTCAGTGCTTCAACCTGCTTTAGGAAAGTAAGGGAGCGTGAGGTGCTCAGAGGCACGGGACAGAGATTCAGAGAGAGTTCCAGGGGAGCTGAAATGCTACAGCAGGCATCAACAGCTGATGGATGGTCACCAGTTCCTTTTGGGTTGCAGTTTTTAAATTCAGGGCCCAGCTGGTGCTTTACCTAAGAGCCACACACATTTAGCAAGGCATACAGAGTGCTGCAGAGATCCCAGTGCTGCCACTGCTAGGAAACTCAGAAACAATGTTCCCATGGTCCAAGCTGCACAGAGGGCTCAACCATTCAGTAACCCTGACACATGTGAGCAGTGGGCAGTGACTCTGATGTCAGCATCCTGGAGTCAAAACCACTTGATTTCCCATTCAAAAATGGAGCAGCACTGTAATAGGAAGCAGAGCTTTCCCAAACTCTCCATACCATGGGCATGAGAGAATGGTTTGCTTAGCACACCCCCTCCACACCACAAGGATGATTAATTCAGGTTATAATTGTCTAGCAGAACAGAGAAGCTTCCTCTGTGAACCCACACTGCTAACAGTGCATCCTAAGCAATCATGCCTCTTCAGTTCCTAAAGCTAACATTTTACTGTTTCCAGCACAATAAAATTAATCCTTGATTTAATCCTGCTGTTTAAAGTCTTTGGCTGAAATTGCAAATGTAATGTTAATGCACCATGATTCAGGCAATGTAAAAGTTTGCCAAAGCTGGAGGTGGATGCTAAAACTGGTGTCAACCGAAATTTTAGAATTAATGTCTTTCTACTGGACTTCTTGTAGGCAGAACCAGAAATTGAATCCAGCTACCTCTGTTGCCTAAGGGTGTCTGACAAAATAGTTATACAGATGACAGAGATATGAGGGTTAAATAAAACACAATTACAGTTGCTTAGTACATGTAAGCAGCCCATGGTAAAAGTAAACCACTATATTAATGCTTTGGGGTGGACCAATTACTTCAGCCTTGACATATTTAATTGTGTTCCAGGCCAGGCTCTCAAATGATTTAACATTAGTGTAGCTCCATTATATTTATATTCAGTGAGTTATAACAATATATAACAACTGAGGATCTGGTACAGTCTCCATGTCTCACAAATAGAGTCACTGAAGGCTGCTTTTAGCTTTTTTTCTACTCCTATTTCCTTTATGAGTAACAGTAGAATTTTTGTCAATCACTTGAGAGACATTGCTTTTGGATGTGTTAATTTAATTCAGTGGGACAGACAGATCTATAGCAGCTGGCAGCAGACAAAGGATGGGCTGAAGGAGATTTTCTAAAGTTAATACTATTCTTGGTGGAGATAATTACAGACTTTTAAAAGCCAACCAATGAGCTCACAGAGCAGCAGTAAACTTTATGCATCTGAGGGAGCAGGGGAGAGCAGCTTTGTCCTCTGCCAGGGCTCTGCATTCAGAGGTGTGTGACTCATGGGAAACCAGCCTGAGAAGTTCCAGTGGAGCCATCAGTTCCCTGCCAGAACTGAAATGCTCCACAAGATCAAATATACCTGCTAGTGCTTCACTTCTAAAGATAACTAGGGGAAAATACTGAATTAAAACTTCTAACCCAGCACCAATACTGAGCTGCACATGGCACAATCTTTGATGGATTGTGAATACTTCAGAAAAGACAAAAATGAGAAATTCTTGAACAGTATGCAAGAAATGAAATTAAATAAAGTAAAAAATGTGTTCTTAGGAGAGAGAAATGCCTAAATAGTAAGTGAAAAATGGCAGAGGAGACAGGAGACTGCAAACAAGTATTAACATGTTACAAACTTATTACTAAGTCAACCAGCTGGTGCTGTTACAATAATTAACTTACTCTTGGTTGTATTAGCTGGCATGTGACATTTAATAAACAGAAGAGGTAGACTGCTCATTTGTGGAGCCACATCTAGAGAACTGTGTCATTGTTTGAACTTCCCACATTATGAAAGTTCTGAAAAGTTATACCTAGAGATATGTATACCTAGAGAAAAGAATGAGGGAAGTCTGAAAAATCCAATTAGTCCAGAAAATACAATATGCATTCTTTTTCTCCATGCCTTTTCTTGGCAAGAGCGCTAGCTTTCCGAGGTCAAAGCCTTTGTTTCCTCACATCTGCATCTCTCCTATTGGTTTAAATTTCCATTAGGCATTTTGGGTTTGGTTTTTTTCATACAAACAGTATGAAAGCATTGAGCAGAAAGTAGGACTGGCTAGTCAGGTAAAAACATCTGAAATAGGATTTTTTGCTGAAATTATGTAGTCCTCCAAGACTGCACAGGGTATAACTTTTACAATATACATAAGGCTGTTTTAAAGACGATCAACTATCGACATTCTCACTAGATTTGGCTATTATCCAAATGAGTTAAGATTTAATAAATAAGATACAGGATGTAAGATAAATTTCTGGCCTTAATGACAGATTAGCACAAGGACGTATTCTGTAGAAAGGGTATAAAATCTTTCTTCTCTAAGGCTGGTTAAGCAATGTGAATTTGTGGTACAGGCACATGCAATTTCATTTAGGCTATGCAGGTGGCTGATGCACACGTGAGTCAGCCCCAGGGCAGAATGTGGTACAGGTGACATGTAAAGGCAGTTTAATCCATGTCATATGGGGGCCAAAGTCAGGCATCACAATGCAACACAGTATAATTAAAACTTTTGAATATCATAAAGTACTGTGTAGTACCGTAGTTGATCTCCTCTTACCTTAGAGTAGTCTGTAGCTCAGACTTTTTTCTGTTGTTTTCCCAGGCTTTTTTCTGTTGTTGTTGTTTTTTTGTTTTGTTTGGGTGGTTTGGTTTGGTTTTTGGTTTTGGGTTTTTTTGTGAATAAAACCAGTACTAGCAATGGCAACTGGTTTCCACTACCAGTAGTGGCAGCAGCACTCACTGACAGCCTGGGGCATTTTAACTTGGAATGGCCCATAAATCACTAATGGTTCATACAACATAGTACCTCTGTATCTGAGCAGACGGATATGAGGTAGTTCTGTTTGAGCCTGGCAAGATGGCCAGGAACGTTTAGAAATAATAGGAATTACTGCCCATGTAAGGCATTCTTTCTTCAGGCAATAAACTGTCAATCTCTCTTGCAGATCTTTGTGTTACTGACTGCACCATAATCTGGGTAAAGTACAAAACCGTACTGCAGTCCTGTCCATTTGTCATTTTAAACTTAATTTTTCTAGAGGACCTACAAAGCCCGTGCATAAAAAAACCCAGAAACAAAGTAGATCATCCTCATAACCTCTTGTGATTAGTGGGGTTTTTTCCAACCAGTTGTCAAAATGACTATCCAGCCACATATGTTATTTCTGTTAATTTTCATCTCATGCTACTCTCACTTCAGTGAAATTAATGTAGAATCCAGCACAATAACCATGTTTTAAAATACTAACAATTTAATTCAAATACTCTGTAGAAAAAAAAACCCAATCCATTGTTAGAAGGTATAGCAGTATTGAGGATGAAACCATAATTCCCTGAACTATAGCCTTGAAAGCTGAGGAGGTTTTGTTGCAATTTTAGAACTTGGAACAGGAGATTCAGATTCCACTTCAGTGTTATTCTGGTTCTGGGAAGACCCCTAATTAACAGTATGTGAATAATTTCTATTAATTGACAAGCTTTATAAAAATAGCCCTGCTTTCTAAAAGTTTCCAGTGTAGCTTTCTTTACTTATTTCTAAATGGGAAAATATTTCAAGAGACAACAAGCTTTTGAGCTAGATTTTTTTGAGACACTGATGAGGTTTACTATATCATTGTGTCTGTATCATTGTAATCTAAAATCAGCTATGCTCCCAGTTTCTGAGAATCTAGCAGTCCTACCAGTAGTAATAGCCAAAGTGGAATGGAATGGATGTCATCTCTCCTCATGGGAGATAGTTTCACTAGAGCAAATATTAGTTGGGGACAGGACTCTTTGTTCTACTTCAGTCTTATGCACCTGCAGAGTAAGCCAAATGTAACCACCTGAAGAGACTACAATTCTTCCATTGTAGAATTAAGCACCCTGGATAACCTGGATCATTTTCAGGAGTATCATTTACTGTTTAGTCAACCTGATAGCAACTTAAAACTTTCCAAAGCAATCTTCTGTTGGAATTTTCAGTAGCCTGTTTGTTGAAAGGCAAACAATAAAAAAAATCTCAAGCTATTTTATGTTAAGAAAGAAGAAAATTATTTTAAGCATGGCACATTTATTGGCATAGGATCCTATACTATTACATCCATCTGTAGTAGAATAAGTACCTTCTGCATCAGAGGAATCTAAATAGATTACCTGGCTGAAAAAAAAGTTTTATTTAGAACTCTGTAACCTCAAACCATACTTTGAAAAACATTCTAATAAGGCCTCCATATGCTGGAAGTTCACTTGGTCAGTTTCCCAACTGATTAGATTGCCATCTGTGGTGACAAATGAATTTCCTATAGTCTGTGATTTCACTCATTAATCTCAGATATGTATTGATGGTATAAACCCCATCATATCACAGCTAGAGGAGGTGATGCACCTACTTTGTGAATTAATTGTGATCAAATATTATTTTGAGCTTGTATGTGACATAATTTGCTGATAAATTTATGTTTTAAATTGAGATTGCAAACAGACCTGGTGTAAGTATGATCACATTGAGTATGGATCACAGTTTGAACAACCAAAAATGGATGTGTATACGAGAAGGTTCATTTGTTTGTTGCAATCTTTCAGACACAGCAGGTATCTCAAACACAGGAAAAAATGGCCCACAGGGACTCCTTACTGCCATGCTCAAACTTCTTCCAGTGAGTGCTGAAAACAAGCTCAGATATTTCTACATTTTACTTCTCAGTCTGAACTAGAAGGAAGCTGTCTCAAGGCACAGAAAAATTAGACAGATAAGTAGAAACTCTCTGGTAAAACAAAGACAGGATGTTCTAGCCTTCTTCCTCCCTGATGTTCTCCATTCTTGATGGTATTGCAGCAGGATAGGTTGGAGTAACCATGGGATGACAGAAGGGTTGTGAACAGTGATAGGGAGCATCAACAACCACCACCTCATTCTGCCTTCTGCCTTCTAAGAGCCCAGGAAACACTGAAGGTGAATAAGAATGGCTGAATCCTGGTTCCGGGAGAGTATGGTGAAGCTGGGCAATTAGGAGGAGAAGGGATTTACTGCTAGATCTGAAGCCTACACCCTCCTATGGAAGTCTTTTCCATCCACAGTTCAGCTGGGTCTCTAGGCTTTGCCTCTCTTCTAACCTTAGCTCTAAAACTAGGCCATGGCTTTTGCCACAGGTTCCTGTCAGTGGCCCAGATAGCCCAAATTCTCCATGGAGAATTTATTTTGCAACGTAGCCCTTCCTTTGAGATCCTTCTCGCTCCCACAGAGCAGGACCATTTTCTCTGTTGTAACTATGACACCAACCTTCCCCCTACATTTCGAGAACCTGCAGCCATATGAAGCCAAGTGTCTCCATCCATTGCCTTCCTAGACTTCCTCCAAAATTTCAGCAACTCCCCCACAAACTTGTTCATCCCTAGAAAACTATTCCATCATCCTCGACACCACTGCTGAATCTCACCTGAATAGCTGAGAAACCTTGAGGCATTTCATGGTTACCTTTGATCTATCTCTGAAAAATGCATCTATCAAGATGTAAATGTGTACTTAGATATTTTGGAAATTTGTTCCTATCTGCCTTGTAGTGGATGGACAGAATCACAAACCATACTCATTGCAAATGTGAGACACTTCAGCCTTTCTTCAGTTTATGGAAAATTAATACTTATTTGTAGTCATGTTTCTCATACTTCGTAAATTACAGGTTTGCCTGTAAACTCCAAGATGTCACTCAGCTGACTTTGTGCAGCCTCTTCAAATGAAATCAGTGTATTTTTGTGAGGAGGAATATTCCCCTGAGAGGAAGTGAAACCAGGAGAGAATCCCCATCTCCTGCCAAGAGCAAATTCTGGCCTGCCAAAAGTAATATGCTCTGTATGTAAGTCCCATTGAATCCCAGAACCTGGCTTCCATGTCTTGCTTCTACACAGAAAGTATATGCATCTTAGATATTTGCAATGTAGCAACCAGGCTACATCTCCCTGACTGCACAATTCTCTGACTCCTCACTGCTCTGCACTCATGGTTCCCACCTGAGGTGCTGCAGCTGTCCCTGTCCATGGCAGGGGGGTTGGAACCACATCATCTTTAAGGTCTCTTCCAACCCAAACCATTTTGTGATTCTGTGACCAATACCGTGAATTCCATATACTTCCAGTTTGCTTTATATAACTGATCATTGGTCTCTGATCACAATTTGATACGTTTTGGGATCTCTGAAGCCAAAGTTCCCCAAGTGTACACACAGCGGTCTGACACCCTGAGTATTGGTACTAGCACTAAACCTGGAGTATCTCCTAGTAAATTGCTCCCTGCAACCCACTCCTTTTGACAAAATAAATCCTTTTTCCTCTGTTCATCCTATATCCACGGTCTCAGGTAACAGAAAGGGACACTACAGTACATCCAACACTACTCATTCCCCAGAATGACAGGAGCTTAACTATTCTGTATATATCTTTATAATACCCTTATAATTGAATTGCTGTTATAATTTTTATGAACCTCCTCCTCAGAGGTGTTCTGTGAAACACTCTGCTGGATTCCTGCTTAATCTACAGGCTCCCAAAATCTAGGAGTTGTCTGTCTGCAGTCAGATATTTGTATAATTAAAATAATGAATTCCTTCTATCAAAGATAAATTTAAATTCATCAAGGAGCTTACCTAAACTGAGTTGTGGGGCAATGTCTTGGTTTAGGAAGACAGGTGTCTGCTAGGGAAAGCTGGTGTTTGCCTTGGAATGGTGAATGCAAAGCCCTTCCCTCCAAATTATTATAATTTTGCAATTAAGGGCTTTCAAGCAAGATTTGGGAATAGAATAACAGTTCTTTAGTAAGAATATTAAAAATACAAATGTAGTAGTACAAAAAACATGCAAGCAAACAAACAAAAATCCTAGAAACCCTGACAGAGTCAGAGATACAACCTGACACCCTGTTGGTCAGGGTGTTGGAAACAGTTCAAAGTCTTCCCAAAGTAACAGATGTGGTTCTGTGGAGTAGAGATGATCCTGAGAGAAAAGGGTCCAGGGATGGTGAGATGGACCTGGTCTTCCTCTGAAATCCAGTGGAAAACCAGGATACCTTGTGTTCCTACGTCTCAGTTTTATCTTGGTAGGAACAGTTTGCTCCCCAGCCTGGGTGGAGCATCTCACAATGGGATGATGGAATGTGACATGCCCTCAGTGAGCCTTAAGCCTTAATGGCCCATTAAAGGAAGATATCCCCCCGAGGGAGGATGGACCATGGAAGAGATAAGGAACACTACCCCACCTGGTTTTAACAGCTGGCCCATTAGCAGAAGGCACCACCCCCTCCCCCCCGTAGTTATGAGGAATGGGTTATACAAGAGATAAAGAAAACATCTCCCCAGCCAGTTTCAACAGATCGAAAAATAGAATAAACTTTTTTTTTTTTAAATTTTGTTACATAACCCGTGACAGGCAAGATTTTCCCCACTCACCCAGTTCTCAGTCTACAACCTGACCAGTCTACCACCAGCTACAGCATCTTTTTAGTTTTCTGAACTGTCTCAAGCATACAAAACAGATCAACACCCTGCCAGGGTGTCTCTAGCCCTGTGTCTATCTCTTCTAATAAGCCATTCCTAAATGTTCTCTCCTGAAACAGAAGGATCATTAGTTTTCAGGTACTTATCATAAGGTTTCAAAGGGTACCCAAAAATAGGTCACACCGATAAGAGTTTCATTTGACAAATGTCAGGCTCTTCTAAGACTTCCCTTTGTAAGACAAAGGGCAAGCCAACATTTTCACAGCTGTCAAGTAACTCTCTGCACCGAAACACAGTAGAATAAAATCTGACAGTGAACCATTGCTGCATCTGAGTCCTGGTTACATAAGGTAGTATAGGAAAATGAGTGTTTTTCAGATTAACTTTAATGTCAAGGCTGGTAGCATGAATGTAATTATGGCTGATATTTTTATGCTGCAGTCTGACAGATAGTTAGCAATAAATACATCACCTCATGCAGAAAATGAGCAGACTTTCAGTAATGGAAAAAGGAGAGTGTCAAGTACTTGCACAACTTTTGTGCATTTGCTTTCTCCTGGGTTTTATTATTGCCTTGGAAATGCTTCAGATCACTGTTTTGGTTCCCAACCTCTTCACCTCACCTTTCAAAGAGGCTTTTGAGAGCAGTTCTGATTTCCATTACCTAGCGATGCCTGTGACATCCATCTTTCAACCAAGAAAGTGAGACCTGTGATCTTCAGGACAAAAAGCATTAATGAATCATGAAAAAGGAGGTGAACTTTAAGTGGTGTGACTACTGCCTACATTGCTGAACAGTGAAGCCAGCATGGCCATGGAACTGGCACAGCAGTAGGGAACTCCAGGCTGTGGGTGCTGGCTGCACAGATGCAGGGTGGCAGAGGAGTGCAAGTTAGAGAGAAACAGAGAATACAAGTGCTATAGGTGGGGTATGAAAAAAAAACAACAAAACCCTTTGAGAGAATAAAAACGTCTTGTCTTCTCTTCCAAAGAAACATAAGTCACGCTGATAGAGAAGAAATCTGCAGGGGCTGATGACACTAAGACATTCTTGCCATTTTTGTTCTATATTATGACATTTACAGAAGATTGGAATGTATTAAAAAATTAGAGAACTTCTCTTTTCCCTGTAGTTGTCCATCATTGGGTTTTCACCATGGTAATGATGCCTCAGGTTTTGGGGTTTTGTGTCTTGTTCTGGTGGATAGTTTTGCTTTAATATTAAGTGGGGTGGGACTTGATCACAGGACGATGGGGGCAGGGTAGTTTGGTTCTAGGAAGGGACTCACGTCTTCAAGGACACTCTCTCCGAGCTCCAAGCCCCAAAGATAAACAACGTGGAAGAGTGCGGGCAAGCAGGAAGGATGTAACACCGTCATTTGGAGTTGTTGATTGGACAATGAATGGGGCTATGCAAATGGACTGAAACCTGTAAAAGCGGGGGAATCTTGTGACTCGCTCTCCTTTTGCTTGCATCTTGGAGCCATCCACAGCCACTGATGTGGCTGCCGGGGTTGGCCTTGAAGGCCTAAATAAATCCACTTTAATTTTCAACCCTGTCCGGCCTCTGCCTCAGTCTTAAGGCATCAGTAAGCTGAGATTTTATACCAGAGCAAAATCAGTTCAGGGCAGCAAGACAAGAGGATCCAATACCATTGCACTCCTCAGTATTTCCTATTTTTATATTATGCACTTTATTTACCCACCTCTCACAGAATAAATATTTATAGTTTTAAAAGTGCTCCCTATCACCATCAGTATTTGATTCAAGGACTCTTTTAGTCAAATGGCCAGCAGAAAACACAGGATTTAAATCTTATGTTCATTGAACTGCAGAGGTTGTTTTAATCAAGCCATTTTACATGAATGCACTACATCTATCATTAGAGGAGTTCCATGTGGTGATTTTATAATTTCTTCATTCAGTGGTTGTGTAAACTTCTTCCTTCATACCCTCAGGAAATTAACTTTTAATATCATATTAAAGAATCAGCTTTCATTCTAGTATTCAATAAAAACTTATTCTAGACTATTATTTATCAATAATATTACTGAAGCAAATTTTAATTTCCAAAGAAGTCTTCGGTCATTTTTCTGTAAAAAAAAGTCATCCAGCTAAAAAAAACTAGTCATTTTCAGATTGATCTGCACACTGAGAAAATTATTAATGCACATCATAAGAACATTTGTTTAAAATTTATTTAAATGAGCTACTATCTCACAAGTATTTATAGCTGTTCAGTTTCAACAAGCAGCAAAAATCATCATGCCAGATCTTCACAGGTTTCAAAATTGATGACACTGCCTTTCAGGACTGCATCTACTAAAAGTACAGAATAGGGGTATTCACTTCTGTATGAACAGCAGCTTACAAATGAGGAATAATAGGATATTCTTGTGGTTTCATAACATCAGTGTTTGCTATAAGGTAGAAGAAATAGAACATTTTAAGCATCTAGTCTGCAGTGCCATCTTCTGTGCTTTAATGCAACATTACTATTGATTTCCATTTCCCCTTTTTAATAAATTATTGCTATCTGTGGCAAGTCACCTTCTCTCAGTGTTAATACTGGTTTGGGGTCTTCATTTCAGATAATGTCTTCGATTTCTGTCATTAGTAGCAAAAAGTGTTCTGCAAGTTTACTTCTGTGTGATTCAATGTAGTACAAAGTATACTATTTCAAGAAAGTCATGATGATGATTTGATATCTGACTAAAATCTTCCATGCTGTTCAACACATTCCTCTTGAAATCAACCAATTATTTCACCAATTTTGGTGGCTTTCAGTAGCTAATGTTGTGTAAGTATCCCACCCCACATGGGCAGTTCATCCTATCAGAAGTCCTGCATGGAGGCCTCTGCTGAAGTGTTGATTATCCATTAGGGTGTTAACATTACCCTAAAATTGTAGATTCACAATGTTTCACAGCAGTATTCAGCAAAAAGTAGAATCCGATGCTATATATAAGCTAGAATGAAAATTGTGCCTTTCAAGACTGTTTTCACAGCCTCAAGTTTGTACCTAAGCTACTCCACCAAAAGGGAAAATTCACTAAGTATGGATGTTCAGTCATAAAAGACAAAACAGAACTCTATTTTGAAATAGAATAGGAAACTCAGAAAGGAAATGGAAAATCCAGGCACATGCAATGGATCCTGGGTTTGAAAGCAAAGTAGCTGCATCTTGGCAGCAGGAAAAATATGAGACTCATATTTAGACTGGACTCTAAACATGTTTGAAGATGTACATGATGAGGAAATTCTTTCCATGATCTGGTTTTAGACATTTTCAGCACTAAGGCAAGCTGAATGGGCATAAAGGAGAGCAAAGTACGTGACCCAGATGCCTAATTTTCAGCTCTGTGCAACATATATGGAAAAAAAATTTGTTTGTTTCCAAATTTCAACAACTGTGTTTGGAAGTGATTACTACAGGCTCCACATAAGAATGGATACACTCTAAGGGAATTATAAGCACTTGGTGATGAAAAATAAATTTGATACAACTGACATTGTCACAATTTGTTGAGGTTCATCACATAAATGGCACATGAAACTCACACAATTTGTTTTCTGATGGTATAATGGATAATGGGATTATAGAAGCCGAAATCTCCATTAGAAGTACTGTTATGTGTTTAAGTTTTATTGGTGATTCAAAATCCTGGGATCATGTGGGCACATAGATCAATGTTCTACTTAACATATCTTACAAAGAGAACCTGCCACTGACTTAACTGGCCTCTGAATTATGTGTTTCTTCCTAAGTATGTGCAAGAAAAATCAAGCTGTTACAGGAACCTGAAATTGAGAAATGCAGACTGATTTCATATAGCTGGTGGTAAAACTTCTAAACAATCCCTAGAAATATGCATGATGATTTTATAACGCACAAGGAATTACAGAAAAAGAAAATTATTATAATTTTGGACCTAATTCTGCCAGATAAAGCAGAATAACCACAATATTGAGAGTTAGCAGTTGCCTAGAAACTGCAGATCATGACCTCATATTCAATAAGACCAAACACTGCCCAAACACACACATATATATATATATATATATATATAAAGAAAATGCATAATATTCCAAACTAGTTTATATTCAAAATCTGACTAAACTAATGAAAATACCGATTATAAGGAAAAATGCTGACAGGCAAAGAAATTAATAAAAATCCCTAGAGTTTCCAAGTGTCACTGTTAAGAGTAGGAATGACCCTAGCTAGAGTCTTGTCTTCATTCACTGGCAAGGACAAAAGCACAACATTTTAAAGGAAAATATACGGGAAAAAAAGTGAAATCATGAACAAAATAGGAACTATGAATTGCTGAAAGTAGCTTAGAGCAGCAGTTATACAGACGAGAATTAAAGACATTCTAAAAAAATATTGAAAGTGTGTTGGGAGCAAAATAAATTACAGAAAGATCTATTAACAAGTGCAGATTGCAAAATTGTCAATGATGACATGGAAAGAAGTTTTTAATAAATACTGTGTCTTTATATTTGGAAAGAAGCAGAGTGCTGCATTCATACCATATGAGGACAGAGAGGTAATTTCTAGGCTATTAATGTCTTAGGAAGAAGTTAGACAACATCTACTTAGAATAAACATTTTTGAATCAGGAGGCCTAAAACATTTGTGTCACAAGATCATAAAAATGTTGGTTAAGAAAATTTGTGCCTCATTGATATTAAATTATAATAAAGATTGCATATTTATCTATTCATACCTGCATTCATAAAATGCTAGGAAACCTCAAAATAGCTAAGACAATGTCAATATAACAAGTAATAAAGAAGAGTGATATAACTAAAACCTGATTAACTGGTTGGGCTTAATTTTCAGCAGAAATCCTAAAATATCTGACTGAGGATTTAACAAATTTAACTGTGTAGAAAAAAAAAAAATTAAAAAAAATACAACAACACAACCAAAAAAACCCACAAAAACAAAAGCCTTCTTTCCAATTTATCCAACTTTCATGTTAGTAAAACTTTGGTTGATAAAGGCCACGTGCAGAGATTGCATCCTTACTTATCCCTAATTGCCAGTGAGTCAGTAATGTCCCATCTTAACATGAGTGTACCTGTACAGCTCCACAGCCATGCTGATCAGCTTCCCTCTCAGAAAGACTAACCAGCCAAGGCACAGCACCATTCTGCCTTTTTTCCCTGAAGCCAGCTTGTTCAGTGCTGGACTAAGGAGGTCCTTACTCCATCACAACACATTAGCTCTCACTTAGGCTTTGTAGCTATTTTGGAGTGTATGTCAGTCAAAATATTAACACGATGCAGAAAACACCAGCAACACCTGCTAAATTAATTATTATTTCATTTATTTAGCATTAATTGGTTGACAAGTGTCAGCGCACAGTTGCTGGCAGGAAATAGCCATCAAAGGCTTTTTTTTTCACCAAGTCTCCTTCAGTAAAGGTCTCAAAGACACTGAAGTAGTTGGTTATAAAAATATGTTGAAAATTTCCATTTTTTTTTTTCAAATTTCAGTAAGTGACATGGGAAAGATGATAAACTAAGAAGTAACTGAATTTCTTGGAGAATTGTCTTCATAATTTTTTTTTTTTAATAGAAATCAGAGTCATAAAACAACAGGGAGAAGAACTCTCAGAATAAGGGGCTCCAACCTGGTATTTCATGAGACAGAAAATATTTAAGATTAACAATCTAATGCAAATTCTCCTTAAAATGTTACCATAAATAGATTACATGACTCATGAAAAAATGGAAATTATGAACACTTTATTTCTGTGAGTGAGATATTTAAATTTTGCAAACACAGTGTGTGGAGTAAAACTGGTAGTAGATATAATCAGTAGATGAGATAATCTCATATTCATAATCACTGGATTTTTAAAGCTGAAGAGTGTTCAAAAAAGCTATGAATATTTTTGAGAACTATAGAAACAGTCAGCTATTGAAAGATTCAAGGAAAAAAGATTGAGAAAATACTTGAGGAAGTAACATTATAAGGCAGTTATGAATGTTACCAGGCTCTTAATTGTAACAAAGAAAGATGTAAAAGAATTTCTGTTGTAATTTGTTGTAGGCAAATTGAAATTTGAGGTTGAAGAGTGGATGATAAATATTAGGATGGATAACAAGCCAACCATTGTGATGGATTTTTTTAATACTTTTCCTAATATTTTCTATTAAATATATGATGCCATTCCAAAATAAAATGAAAAAAAAAAAAAAAAAAACCAAAAAAAAACCCCACAAAAATCCTAAAAACCCCAAACAAATTACGTTAGGAAAACAGTCAGTAGCAGTTCAAAATACTTGATCTGATGGCTCACTCTGGCCTTAAATCTTTGCAAGCACACAAAATTATTCACTGATTCTCAGGGCTTACATAACAGCAACCATCAGTAAAAAGCTTTCTTTCCAGCTGGCTAAAAGAGTGTTTCCTGGAAGGCAGTGACCTGGCCTCAGTTATTCATGCTTTTGTCATTTCTCATTTAGACTGCAGTGAATCAGCGTTCAATATAAATGGTCATACTGTTTCAGTGCCTACAGAAATTCAGCTCTTAAAGAGGGCTGCCTGTCATTTCAACAGTGCAGTCCACCGGGAACATAGCAGATATATCTGCCAGGCTTTTCTTACCTTTCCATAGACTACCTAAAGTAGTTCAAGGTCCTGCCTCCTTTCCTTAGGATACACCATAGCTGAAGCTCAGAAATGAAAATATCTTCATAAAGTTTTATGATAAAAACCAGTTTTCTCTAATGTGATGGACTCCCTACCCCTTGCCATAACTATATCTAATTGATATTTTATGGGCCAGACCAAGCTACTTCTGTACATGCTCCTACCCTGTAAAAACTGCAGCCCATTGTGATTCACCTTATTATTATGTTTGGACATGGTTGCATTTACATGTGTAGAATGGTTTAAGCTGGAAGATACCTGAGAAAGTCATCTAGTGTGACTTCAAGTCAAAGTTTATCCAGGTTCAAATTTATGTCCATGGCTCACCTCTTGTCCAGCCAAATTTTGTGTCTCTCCAAGAACAAATCTTGCAAAACTCTTCTGTGCTACCTAGTTGAGTCTTCGACCACTCACGGTGATTTTTTCTTATCCCTAGATAGTACTTAACTTATTTAAAATTATAACTGCTGAGTCTCATCCTTTCATTGTATTAGCCTCTGAGAAATTTGACTTTGCCTTCTTTGTACCCACCCAATATGTTTAGCTAAGCACAGCACAGTTACATTTTCCCAATAGTCTTCTCTCAGTGGGTCAAACCCAGCATCCCCACCCTCCTGCTCCTTCAGCATCTTATGATAGGCAGCCCCAAATTAGACAAATTTATTCAGGTGCAACCTCATAAATGCTGGATAGATGACAGAGAATAATAAACTTCCTGGACTGGCTGCCTCTGCTCTCTCTAGTGCAGCCCATGCACTGTCTGCCTTAAGTTCTACAATGCTCACCCTTGACTTATGTTCCACTTCTTGCCCATAGCTCCTTTTCTACAAAATTTCCTTATCTAATGTATCCCATCTGATCTGGGGTATCCCACTCATACCTGGTCTCCATTTATTATGCAGGCAATTCTGTGTCAGAGTCAACTTTTCTTGGGAAGGGAGTAATCTGAGATGATGGCATTTAGGGCCAAAGTCTAGGCTTTTTAAACCTGTCTGCGTTATTCAGCATGTAAAGTGTAAGCCTCAAACTATTTATTACACCAGTGTTAAGAAACATGAATGCTAAGAGAGAATCAAAAAGCCTCAAAACACCTCCTCACTAAGAAACTTCCTCTTTCTTCCCCCTCCACTTAAAAATAAATTACTTAACAGAACAAGACTCTGAACACACTTTCCCTGGTGCAGAGAGAATATAAATATAAACTGCTCAGAACAGATGTTCAAAGGCTGACAGCCATGTTTTTCACTGCACTGAAATATATATGAATACTTCAGTGCTGAGCCCAGAGTAACAAAGAAAATGAGAAGGAAAGAGTATTCTTGCTACTTACCTTTTTTTTTTTTCTGTTTGGCAAATTATGTTATTACGAAGCTATAAAAGTATGATGATCGTTGTGACAAATGATCTAAATATGACTAATGTTATCAGCCAGATTATGAAAAAAGCTTATTCTCAGAGTGTTACAGTTAAGGGCAAAAAGCACAACAGGATCTGTCATTCTGAGTAAAACAATCCATAAAACCTCATTCAGTAATTTCCATGTTCAGTGCCAGCTATATGCAACTTGAAATTAGCATGTGTGTTTGGACATGTGCCACCTTACTTGACAACATGAAGAAAGAAAAAATCTACATGTCCGTTGGCAAGCTGCCCTGATAGTTAAACACATTCTTGATTTAAAAATATGCACATTATTTTCAGCCTAAATTACTTTACCTTTCATTTTCATCTGTTTAGAGTAGATTTTACTGTCTGTGACTGCAGGGTCAAACAGTCTCCTACTAACTGATACCCTATCCTTGTGGGCACTTTGTATTTGTAATTAATTGCTCTTAAATACCTCTTGTGCAAGCAAAATAAATGGAGGGATTTTTACCATAAAATATTTTTGTAAGTCTTTTACTGAGAATATGAATTGCCTTTTAAAAATATATTTTCTTTATACAACAATGAATTGAAAGCAGGATATAACAGCAATATATTATGGTCATTAATATTTTGCTTAGTTCTGTTATTTTATCACCTCAGGACCTTTAGGTAAAACTTTCTCACTCTGCATCCAAGGATGATACTAACAACATAACTAAAAAATAATAATAACAGCCTCCCCTCCATCCCCTCAAAACCTGAACAAAAATCCCAACCATCTAAACAAAACAAATAAACAAAACCCAAAAACCAAAAAAGAAAAAAAAAAAAAAAACACAAAAAAAAGAAAAACAAAAAAACCCAATTCTCATTGTGCTGCTAGAGTTGTCACATTCTCCAGACCCACTGAAAAACATGCATGTACACCACCCCTTTAGGGTGTTACAGCCTAACTTCATTCTTCATATGCTCCAGCTGAACTTCACAGTGCTGTAGAAATCACCAATACTTTTAATTTGGGGGGAGATAAAGAAATTGAAATATTCTCCACACCCTTGTTACATTGTCCCCAGCATCTGGACTTGAGAGCCTTCTGACAGTGACCAAAAGGGTCATCGTAATTGTTCATATTGTGAAAGCTTTGACAGTCCTAGGATCACAGAATGGCTTGGGCTGGAAGCGACCTTAAAGATGACTTAGTTCCACCTGTTTGCTGTGGGCAGGGACACCTTCCACTAGACCAGGTTGCTCAGAGCCCCATCCAATCTGGCCTTGAACACCTCCAGGGATGGAGCATCCACAGCTTCTCTGAGCAACATGTGCCATTGCCTCACCACCCTCACAGTAGAGGATTTCTTTCTAGTATCTAATCTAAACCTAGTGTGTTTCAGTTTGAAGCCATTCCCCCTTGTCCTGGCACTATGCCCTTGTAAATAGTGTCTTTCCATCTATTGCAGCCTTCTTTCAGGTATGACCTACGGATGAGGCAGGCCTAGGGATGCTCCCACAGATCATGTCATGCACAAGCTACCAAAGACATCATGGAGTTAAACAGTAACACAGCAGGCATAAAAACAACCATAGAGCCACATAGATCTAGGATTTCTTGACACTAGTGGGATCATTTCCATTGGCTTCAGTGAGAACAGAATTGCCAAAAACCAATAGCTTTTTGTGGTTGTTTTTGCATTTCAGCAAGCTGGATTTAAATTCATTAACATTCCAAATGAGATCGATAATGAATAGTTCAGTAATAATTACCAGGACTCCACAGAAAACTCTATAAATTATGTCATGAGCTATATACTGCATGTGCCAATTTTCCATAAACAAGGGATTATTGCACTCTCTGTTTTCTAACAATAAGCACGTTTGGTAATTGTGACTAGAACTATACATTATTCATCTGAATTTAAAGCTGTGCTCATTTATCCCCTTGCCCAAATTGTCCTTCTCCTTCCATTCCAGTAACAGGTCTGTAAGGAACAGATTCAACCGAGATTTTCTTCCAAGGCCAAGATGTTCTCCTGAACATCTGAATTTGAGCTGAAAACTCATGTTCTAATAAATTTGCTGAGGCTAAATGTGATCTACTAATGCCTAAACCAAGTCATTGCAAGAAAACTGGGCTGCAGTCTAGAAAAATTTTGTTGTACATCTCATAGTGCTGTAGTGTTTACCCTAAGGTTCATGCTCCTAAAGTGACTATCTAAAAATCTCCTTTAAATAAATAAAAATAAATAAATTATTTTTACTTCCTGGTCATGGACAGTGCTTCAAATCTGAGGGTAGAGAAGGCCATGGTAAAGACTTTCATTTCAAAAATTACTTTCCATCCCATTTCATTAATGCATAATCTTTGGTTACAATATTTGTCTGCATTGTAAATCAAAATCAGTGGTTAAGTCAGAAATCAGAACTGAAAAGGAGAGATTTTTAGAAAAATACTTCTAAATTGTGTAGAGAAATTGCCAGTTGTGAATTTATTGACGTTTTACTTGATGAATACTGAATTCTCAGCAGTTAGTGAAACAAGGAAAGAATTTATTGTTAAGCAGAATTAAAAAATCATGTTTACAGAAGTTGTAACAGCATTTCCAAAATAATTACATGGAACTATAAACTTAACTATAGTCAAAATTTAAAATGGTGGTTTAAGTCTAAATATGGAAGATCATTCAACATAGTCTCTCACAAATTAGCCTTAAAAATTCATATGCTGACCATTTTTTTAAGTATCCAATACCATGGAGCTGAAAACTGAAAGGACTCATTCAACTTAATCCGGACATGTTTTGCAAGTACCAAGTTTAACTGTGTAATCCTAGCCATGATTTACCATTTTGAACCCAATGTTTACCTTCTGTCCACTTCTCCAAATGGAAGTTTGCTTCAAATGAGCATTCATTTTGGCAGAGTAGAAAAAACCTTCTTATAATTTTCATCTTTTGTGAAAATTATGTTCATGGCCACTATCTGAACGTACTTGTTCTTATACCAATACCATTCTTCACTGAAAATACATCTTTTACTTCCCTGATATGCATTATTTTTAGGCAAATCTCTTGTGAACCACCTCTTTAAACCACCCAAGTTCCTTTAATCTTTTTTTTTTTTTTTTTTTTTTTTTAATAAATTCTGAAATTCCTTGGTCATCTCAGTATCTCTTAGCTGCAGGGCCTCTGAATGCAGCTTTCCTGACTGTGACGATCAGAAGCATTTAATTTAAATTAACAAATGAATTTCCCTGATATGGCCACATCTGTATTGGTAAATAAGCTGTATGTGAGGGACATTAGTTGATGTGATATGGCTCACTTCTGCACAGGCAAACACTCCCCTGGCTCTCAGTGCTGTCCTGAGAATCGTTCCCAGGCCACTTCCTTCCCTGAGCTGTGCTCAGGCACTGCCTGCAAAGTGCTAATTGGCCTAAAGCAAAACCAAGCAAGGGCTGTACTAGCAGTTTAAAGTAGGGATGACCATGCAGCACCGATTGGTCCGTATCTAAGTCCTGTGTAATTTATTTGCATTATTGCAGTATATGATGAATATTAACTGGTAAAAATGCTTCTCAGTTTTTCCTGGAATTACTTTTCTCAACATATCCTAGATGTCACTTTGCATGCCTGACCCTCATAGATCACATCCTCCCTGAAGTCGGCTGCTGTACTTTCATTGTTCTCCATCTAGCTACAGTAATCTTCCCGGATTTTACCAAGGCAAAACCTTTGGGGTTGTCTAACTCTGACATTTACAATTTTGTTCAGCTCTCCAAGGGGTCTTCAAGATTTTCAAGACCAAAAATATTACATGTCTACACTGTAAGCTAGTAAATCAGACAAATTGTAATAGACATGGAACAAGGAAATTAACAACATGATATAGTAAAAAAGGGGGGTTTTGCATACAAAAAATTACAGTATTTACTTGCTAAGACAGTGCCCATGAGTTACCAAAATAAACACGAACATCGGGGTTTTTTCAGGTAGTGCTATTCACTGATAGTCATATGACAATAAATTCCCCCATTTCCTAAATCTCATTCCAAGGTTGCATCTGTTAATAGAACACCCTGAGAGATTCCACCTGAATCTGTTAAAACAATACCCAGAGAAATTTGATGTACATTATATGACATTAAAATCTCAGTCTACACAGGTTTATCTAGCTTTCATTCAGAGACTACATGTGAACACTGATATTCCTCATCCCCAGGAAGTATATAACCAAATCAGCTTTAGTACTCCCTTCACTCAAATCTTTGATAAAAACCCCAAAGCATTCTGGTCAAATTCAAATGCAATACAAATAAAAGCAACACAGACTTTGACTTTTTATTTCTTAAATGTCTTATCTCTTAGCCACCAGAGGAAGCTTATTGAGGCTATGAATAGTTGAAATAAGTGATTGATAATGAAGAGGAGGAAAAGTTAATTAAAGATTTAAAATGAGAATTTTGATACCCCATGTGTTCAAACAAAGTGCCTTTCTCAGATCCTACAAAGCCTTACCCGTATGCTAATTTCATGGAAATGAGGTTTATTATACTCTGTGGATTTTTCATTAAACAAGCAGAGACATAATCATATATACTCTTCTCTCCCTACCCCAAGCTCTCACACATTCTGTGAAAGGTGTGATAGCTACTTTCTTTTTATCAGTTTTTATCCCTTGTCGGCTTGTCTTTGTTGAATCAACATAAAAGAGACCCTTCCACAAACCGAGTAAGATGGATCTCCAGCCTGCCTGAACTCAGCATTTCTTAGGATCTACCCCAGCTCTGCTCATTTCCTCTGGTCTGTAAATTGCAAACTTTCCACACATAAGCTGCCTGTTTGGAACAATGTCCAGCTCAGACTAACTATAAAACCATGCCAGGCAATGGGCTAAGATCTTGAGTTCAAAACCATCCAAGATCTTTTGTCAGATCTTTGTCTGGGCTCTTTTCCTGAAGAGATGGCCTCCTCTTTCCTCCAGAGGCTTCCACCAGGCCCAGAGTCTGCCAGGACAGGAATATGGAGACAGTTCTTTTTTATCCCCTCCTAACCACAGCCCTTTTAACAGTGTATATCAGGTACTGTATTTATGCATGTAGTCCATTTGCTAAAGGGCAAAAAGAGCCAGCTCAGGTTTTAGTTCTCACAAATAAACACCATCTCAAGCCCATCCACAGACCTCAGAAAGTTAAATTAAACTATCTGGAAAATTCTTTCAGACTTAATGGTGATTACAATTGCTTGGGCAACACCTTCATACTATTTTCGGACACACCCTTCTATTCACAGCTATTCATAATAGCATGTCTCTGGACACACTTTACAGCTGAAAGCAAAAAAATGCTGCTCAAATTCTCCAGTCTTCTCTGCTGCATTTACCCTCTCCAATCTTTGTCCAAAAGATTAATAACTTAGCTGACATTTCTACCTGTGCTTGGTCATCCAACACTTAGATCTCACCAACATCACAGAGAAGGTTAAATTCTGAATATCCAGCATCAATTCACACAACAAAATTATATTGGTAAAGCATATATTGTTAGCTAAATAAAATCATGGAGTTTTTAATTATCATTTTAAACAGAGAGAAGTGTGGAAAGCCAGTTCTGATGTGGGTATTCTACATGGTTAAAGAAAGCTAGAGAACCACTTATGCCACTTATTATTTGTTCAACCATGTTAGAGGCTGGCTAAATTTCTTTTGAAATCTGAGGAAGTCATTCTGCTTGTTTCAGCCATGGGTCTATAAAGATGTACATTTCTTTCATATCTGTATATTTTTTGTTTTCCTCATTTTACTAACAGGTATAGCAGAACACAAAGGACTCAATCACATTTTTCAGTTATACCTAGTATGGTGTGTACAGATAGATAGATAGATAGGATATAATTAGCCAAAATGTAACTTAATATCTATCATTTGTCGTGTCCTACATATCCTCCAGCTGCTAGCTGAGAAGCATTTCCTGGTTTCATCTATGTTTCTGCCATCTGTGCAGAGCCCATATATATTTTCTATATCCCAAGGCTTCTGAAGAAACCTAGACATTTACATTTAGGCACCTTAATCAAGTTCAAAGTGCTGTAATATAAGCATATAACTCTTTTGGAGAATTGTTTGGCAAAAAATTCTTATTAAACAACAATGTGACTATTTTTCATGGTACTTCTTTCCACCAAACTCAGGCTCCCTAAAAATTATATAGAGAATACAAATTGCAGGAATTCAATAATCCTTTGATATTAGAGATTTTCCTCCTCTTTTTCTGTGATTTTGTCAGATATTTTATAATTAAGGGGTTTGGTTTTTCTATTCAGGTAGTGTGTTGAATTTCAGAGGAGTTTTGTGGTCTAGACACCTCCTAGATATCCTGTAGTGATGTCCTAGTAGGCTGGAGATTGGAGATTTTTCTAACCTAGACATTTAGTATGTTTCTATATGTGAACTGGTGAAGTGTGTGGTTCCTTCCAAGGCTATTCTTATGACAAAAAAAAAAAAAAAAAAAAAAAAAAAAAAAAAAAAAAAAAAAAAAAAAAAAATCCCATGTAGGGTTTTTTTATTATTTTCATAAGAAATAAACATTTTAAAACTTATGTTGTTCAGTTTTGTTTGCTCTGAAACTCTAATAGATTCTCCCTGCATGCATCTTGGGGCATGGAAGGAGTAAGCTGTAGCACTATAAGCAAAGATAAATTATCAACAGTAAGAATGAAATGTGGGACCTCTGGATCCAAGTACACATATTTCTACCCACTGTGCAAAGGGGCTCTATTTCACAGCAAGGGGCTGTGGCAACTTCTCGTTGCACAAAAGAGGGATACAATGCTGCCTTCAAACAATTAAAAGAAAAAAAAAAAGCTTCATTGTTTACTGCTGAAGTGCACTTATTTTGATTTCATTTCTTAGAATGAAAAAAATGTGACTACTTTTAGTAGCATTACAATGAAAGCTTTACATATTCTACCAAGTTCAGGAATTTCCTTTGTAACTGTATTGATTTAAATTACAGTGGGATGCATAGAAAACTAATTAGGAAGCAATACTTGGCTTCTCAGAACAAATAATTATGCCAGCTCTTCAAAAATAATGGGCAAAATTATTAACCTCAAGTACATGGCACCCCATCTACTAATAAGATATATGTTTATTTTTCCAAGCTTAGAACTTGAAAACATAAAGGATAATGAATGGTTAAAGGACTCCTGAGAAGAAAAGATAGGATCCTCCTCAGAACAGGGCTAGGGAAACAGACTGAAAGGTGAAGTAGAGGAAGAAAGAAACAGATTCTGTAGAAAAAGTCTAAGATGTTGGTGCCTTTCCAGAACAAGGGCATTGCAATCTGTAGGGAAATGCTTCATGTGAATATATGCTACGTTTACTGGTTTAAATGTTTAATGTTTTCTTTGATGCTTTACTTCTAAATAAATTACACTTCTAGAAGGCTTTCAGTCAGCTTTTCGTGTGAACAGCACTTTGAGGGAGCTGATTCTGCCACTCTATTCTGCTCTAGTGAGATCCTACCTAGAATTCTGAGTGCAGCCCTGGAGTTCTCAGTACATGAAGGACCTTGATGTGTTGGAGTGAGTCCAGAGGAGGGTCATCAAGTTAATTAGAGGGATCAGCACCTCTCCTATGAGGAAAGGCTGAGAGAATTGGGATTGTTGAGCCCAGAGAGGAGAAGACTATGGGGTGACTTAATGGTAGCCTTCCAGTTCCTGGAGACAGTACAAGAAAAGTGGAGAGAAACATTTTACAAGGGCACACAGGACAAGGGAGAGTAGCTTTAAACTGAAAAAGAATAGGTTTAGATAAGATATAAGGAAAAATTATTTACTGTGAGGGTGGTGAGACATTGGCACAAGTTGCCCAGAGAAGCTGTGGATGGTCCATCCCTGAAAGTACTCAAGTCCATGTTGGATAGGGCTCTGGGCAACCTGGTCTAGTGAAAGAGGGAATGGAATGAGATGATCCTTAAGACTCCTTCCAAACCAGACTATTCTATGATTCTATCATATGTTACCTTGGCATGCTGCAGGCAAAAAGGAACATCAGGGTCCAATCCCTCCCTTCTCAGGAGTCCTTTAACCATTTGTGATCCAGCGTCTGCCTGGGAGGACTGCAAGCCAGGCTACAGTGAATCACCCAAAAGGACTACATTCATTCAGACTACAAGAGTCACAGGATTCTACTGCTCTGCCAAAATATGGGAAAATCCCTAAGCTCTGTGTTTTGTTTTACCTAATATTTTACGTTCTAATTGTCCTTATCTTTACTTTTCCTAACATACCTCTTTCAGAAATAATTCTCAAGAGCAAGTACTCTTTTTCCTGTTCATAAGGGAACTCTTTCTTCCTTGTACCATCCAGCTCTTCCTCTGCTTGTGGATCTTCTTTAGCTGTGTTTTGACCCATTTTGGTTTGAGTGGAACTGTGCTACTGTTCTAAGACAATGCATGAAGAGGATGTGACAGCTTTATGACTTGGGTGATAGCACAGCGAGCAGGCACATTACAAAAAGGGCAATTACTGCAGTCTTTGTGATGTTATTTACCGTACTTACTTTGCTAACATGTGCAGCATTGTAAAAATATTAGTTGTTAACACTGCTAAAGCATAATACCAGAGTTTCCTGCAGCACAAGAGGCTGGTATGCTGATAAATGATGCTGCATGAAATGGTGGCCATGAAAAGCAAATTCACAGTGAATCACCCTCAACACCAGATTGGAGTAAGAGCATTGCAAAGCTGATTTGTGGGTTGATGTTGCCATTTAATGTGGTTTCCATCAAACTGCTCATAAAATTCATAGCTGCAGCTAACCTCCGTTACTGTGTCCTTGCACATTCTTCTTGAAAATAACTTGCTTATGAAGCTTCAGCAATGTAAAAGGACATTGTATGAACTGAAGGAAATGGAGAAATTTCATGTAAACATCACCCCAAAGCAATGGCCAGAAGACAGAAGCCTTTTCTAGGCTTCAGATTCATACTTGCAGATTCTGTCCATAGTCCATAGTCTTTGCAATTATCTCTGCCATGTGTGTCTACACCCAGATTCAGGTCCACAGCCCATAGATACCTATGGAGACGTCTAATTAATCTGAATCTGAATCTGGAGCTGGACTCCACCCACTGTCACTTCAGCAACTCTCCATTATCCTCACAGACCAATGGTATCGTCCTGAAGAAACATGATCACTGTTCAAGAACCATGGAGGTGTCCACAATATTATTGCCTTCAGCTCCCTGGAGAATCCCTGATACAGGTGCCAAATAGATTTAATCAATTCTCCATTAACTTCAAAAGAATTTTGATGAAAGCAATCTATTTTTATTTTTAAATAGATAATTCCATGCAATGTTTTCCCCTGTGCTGATAAATCTCACCAATTCCACGATCAGATTTGAATGATTAAATGTTCCATTTTTCCAGCCCTTTTACATGACTTAGATTCATGATGAGAAAATATCAATGTCATAAATATAAAATATATGACAATAAGATAGAAAATCAACATGTCTGTTGAAATTCTGAGAGATATTTTCTGTTTTGCCTGCTTACAGTAATCTCTTTTTTCCTTGCTATAGTGTTTTTGTTGTTTTGTGGAGGGTTTTTTGTTTGTTTGTTTGGTTGGTTTTTTACTGTGGAGTATACATAATTTATATAGAAAATACTGTGATTTTTAAGCTGGAAAAAAAAAACAAAAGAAGATTCAAATTTATTTTTAAAATGTCACTCTAATAAAGTTAAGGCATATATCCTTTGATGCCAGAATCAGGGAAATATTTGTAAAAGGAACATATATTGTCGAGGTATTACAGTGCAGCAGTTTTTGGTTTGTATTTCAAGTACAAATTTACACCATAGATTTGGTATTTGGAAGAGAGTTTTTAACAGCCCAAGAGCAACTTAACCCTTCCTCTGATTTTCCATAGAAAAGAACTTCAAGTCCTTTTCAAATCAGATCATATGACTTGTCTAAAGGAAAATCAAACTGGAAAGTGCAGTTGCCTTAAAGCTGTATAGGATTTTAACAAAGCAAGCCCTGGAATGTCTGTGTCCACTATGATACTTTTAATGATAGATCATGCAGTCAGTAGCTCCCCAGTACGTGAATTCTGAAAATCTCAGTATTTTCTCCATGTTGGGTAAAAGCAAAAATTAAATATTACTTGTAATGTTAGTGCTCAATAAGAATTAATCATAATGCTGAAATTATAATATATGTTCATAAATATTCTAGGCTTAGTCAGACAGGAAAGTATTTGGAATGTTTCAATGAGATCCAAGCTTGCACTTTCCTGGCTAAACTGCTCAGCCTGTTAGCTTGAAAAGGCAAAATACAAAGGACAAGATTTTCACGACTGATTAGTGAACTGAGAGTCATTTTGCATTTCCTTAAAAGGGGCTTGATTTTCATAAAATACAGAGAAGCCATGAACCACCTAAAGTTGAGCACCCCAAGCTAAACCAGCTAAATTTACAAGTAATTTTTGCCTGTCTCCAGCTAGTGGTGTATTTAAATTCTGTTTCATGAAAAGAAAATATCAAAGAGACAAATCCAATTTGATCATGAGAATCAAGTCCTCCTAACTTTAATTATTGATAAAATAGATCAAACCCAGGAAGGATGCCAATGCTGCTGACATCTCTCTCATTCCTGGTTTGGGCTACCAGGGAAGCAGTCTGAACTAGCTTGCAACATCTCGTTGCACTCTGAAACTGAAAACAAACAACAGCCTCCGCTCTGGAAAGTCCTCACCCACAGTCAGAACGACAACAGCTAATTGGATCAAGAAATGGATTATGACACCCAGCGTAGTTTGAATTGGCTAATTGGATTAAAATAGATTGAACTGGCCATTTGTATTAAGGCATAATCAAACTTCTCCATAGACAAAAGATCTGAGCAGCATGTTAAGGAAAAAAAAAAAAAAAAAAAAAAAAGAGAGAGAGAGAGAAAAAAAGATAAGGGACAAGAAATGCTTGTTAAAGGGGGGTATGCTACTCTTCTCTTCCTAGCTGTTTTTAATGAAGGGCACATTATCTTCTTGCCTAGCAGCTGAAATAACATTGTGTAATGGAAATGAGCTCAGCAAAAGGGCTGTACTCATTATAAAAGATAAAAATCCCTAGAAGTCTGTTTAAATGTTAAAAAATATAAAAGGATAAAAGAAGAAATTAAACATTTTAATACAATGTTACCCCCTATGCAAAACTTTCTTGTCTGCATTTGCCCCCCACCACATTATTGATTTTTTAATTACATTGTCCTTTTATTTCTTTTCTCTAAATCTGTCACTGTAAGAACTGACACAAAATCTAATCAAACCATAAGGAAACCATCAATTTTACCTAGTAATTCAGCTGGTTGGTGAATAACATCACAGCCTCTGGTCCTGCTCATAGTAATGAAATCAAGTCCTGACCTGTGCTTTCTTATTTTATAGGTTTTGCTTTGGAAGAACTACACAGCTGAAGAGAACACCTCTTTGGGAATGTTGTGGCATAACATTCTGTATCTCACTGACAATTCTACATAGAGATCTACATGCTTTTTAATGCTTTCTCATTTATGTGTGAGCTTTGCAAATTTTTTTCAGAAGTTTGTAGAGCCAAAGACACCATTCTGTCAGTGCCATCCCATTGAACATCACATGGGCACCCTCAAGAAAATTAGCTGCTGCCAAGCCCCTTAAGCCATTGCCACTAAAATGGGTTTCAAATCAAGAGCTGCAATTCATTCCCATTCAGGGGCTGCTGAAAGCCCATGGCACTGGCAACATCTGAGCCCTTCAGGAGAGCCATGCACTTGCAGAGGCTCCAGCAAGGTTGAGGCTCTGCTTTATCATCCAACTCTCCATTTCAAAGCCAGTGTTAGCCTATGCTGGTGGGAGGAAGGGATAGGGAAGGACTGAGGGGAAAAAAAAATGAGGGAGACAATCAGCTAGACCACAGCAGTAATTGGGCTCCTCTTTAGTTTTCCCCTATAGTCCCTGTGATACCTTAAGTTTTAGCTTTCATGTTTTCCAAATTCTTTACTGCATTGGTATATAACTCTGAACTTCATATAAAGTGTGAGCAAGTTCTCCTCACAACTTAGTTACACAAAACAATCCTTTTCCAGCCCAAGAACACTGTTGCAGCTTCAGGCCCAAAAAGTGTAAAGAACAGCGAACTGAGGGGAGCAAACTGGGAGGATGGGACTTCATAACCTGAAGCTATAATTGGACAATTAACCCCAAAATCTAAATGGACCAAAACTTATAAAAGTGTGAAAACTCATGACCCATAGTCCATCTTGGGTGTAGCTTCAGCCAGGCTCTTGTGCTGCCCAAGGTATATTCTTTGAAGGCCTTTTAATAAATACCTACTTTATTCCTTTAGCTCTGTCTAGCCTCTGTTCTAGGCAGCCTCTCAAGGCATCACCTGTGACCCATGCAAGCAGCAGAGAAATGAGTCTTTGCACTTCCAGCTGACTTTGTCCTCTCTGCCAAGCAAGAGAGGACAGTTGTTTCTTTTCAGGTCTTCTTGCCCAGAGCTCAGTCACTCTGACATTGCTCAAGTGCACTGAGTGCACCCTTCAGTAAACAACAGTAGTGAAAGGGTTGTGAAAACAGATGATGCTTGAGGTCAGAGATGGAGTTAAGTGTCATAGAAGTTCAGGACTATGTGAGAAATTTTCCCAGATGCAGTTTGCCAAAAAAAGAATCTATATTCAGCAGCAACATGATATGTGCTAACTTAGTGTGAAAATCCTACCTTCAATCTCAACCTTTGCAGCCCCATCAAAACCAAAGTAACATTGTTGAATAATACATGACTTAAATTAGCAGATTACTGCAGACAAGAAATAGCCATAAACTGTAGTCATAATTCAGTGTGCATTAAACTTTCCAATCACTATCTCTAAATCACCTTGATTCTACCCACATTTTCTTTTTCATCTTCTTTCTCTAGAAATGAACAGGAAATAATAAAATCCTGGTAATTTATTAGCATAAGAAAAAAATCTGAGGATGGGATGATATACATTCATTGAAAGTCTCATTTCCTTCTATCATTCAGAAAATAAATTTCCTGGGTTTGGTTTGCTTTGGTTTGGTTTCAATCAGAGAGCATGCTAGGGATATTTGCAAAATTATAGCAGGACTTTTACTTTAGAAGTAGAAGACACCTGCCCTGTAAAGAATTATAAAACAAAACTTTTTCAAGTATTACAGAAGTATAAGTACAATGCTGCTTCATGATCTGGAGTAGGTCAGATCATGCCTTGAATGCTACTTTTGCATATAACAATCTTTGTCATATTTGTTGAACAGCCAGGACTTCTTTTCTGTATCAACATGATCACCACATGGAGGAGCAAGGACCCTTCATAGACAACTGTGGAAGGCTTGTACCTTCACCAAAAAAAACCAGAATCAACATGCTTGGGAACTTTGGGTTCAACCATTACAACTATCTGCTGCTTACCATGATGGTTACCTAAGTGATCTAGAGCATACTGCACTTTAGGACAGAGATCCCACTGAGACATCTATATTCACAAATTTCTTAAGGAGCTCAAGAGCTTGAAACTTTTGCTGGGAGGCGTGTAGCCAGGGAGAACCTAAACCTCAGAAGCTCTGACCCAGCTGCACTCAGCTGTGCTGGTCTAGCTGGGCACATCACAGCTGTGCCAGCATTACCAAACTAAACGAGATAAGGTTCATCTATCAGCAGAGTGATTGCCAAGCCAGCACCCCAAGAAGTAATTTGTAAAGCAATATCAGCTTTGACACACCCTCTCTAGCCTCCTCTCCTCATCAGTGAACCTGTCTGTCAATCTGCAGCTTCAAGGTGTCAGAAATATGCTTCTTCATGCTGAAGTAACCAATTAAGTTTTATTGCTTTATTGATGCCACAGATATAAAATGACTATGTAGAGCATCTGTCATAAAATGCTTGCTTAAGAATCTGTTGCTGGAGACATCAGTACTGCAGTAGAAAGATGAAAGGAAGATTTAAAACGCGTGATGTGGATATGTGTTAGAAGCTAATTACATGCAGTGGGAACAGATACAAGGATGGCTTGCCATCAGCTGTGGATTGCATCGAAGATGTGGTTATCAGTGCTAAAATGTTTTCATAAAACAATCTTATGTGCTGTCGAGCTAGTCATTTTTCTATCATGAATTGTTCCTTCTAGTGATTTTTTTTTAAGAAGACGAAAACTCAGTATTGGATTTTTTTTTTCTATTGCACAGAGTGGAATTCTTTTATGGGGATCTCACAAGTACACACAAAACATTAAATGCTGGTCCTGAACAGGGAAGTCTATTGTCAGGAGCTGTCTCTTATAGCAATGGCATTCATTTATAGAAATATAAAGAATAAATTCAGCATGAGGAATCTATGACCACATAAATCTATCGTGCATCACTTCAAATGAAAGCTGTTGAAAAGAGCTGGACTGCCAGTATATTCATGTAACTGCCTGTGACAGAGAAAGTTTACAAAAGAAAAAAGAAATGCGAGCCATAAAAATGGAAAGGTGTCTTTCTTCTACCATATCCTTTTATCCTTGATATATGCCCTGCTTCTGCATTTTTCATATGAAAGCTTAAGAGAGTATTGAAATTCTTTTAAAAAGAAAGGAAAAGGAGAAGTGCCTATTGCCTATCAGATATAGTCACAGAGGCAGTTGACTCACATATACAGATTAGGGAATCTTTTATGCTTTGGCAGCATTGGCCCCTGCTTTGTTCTGTGTAGCCCACAGCAAATTATCTTCTTAATTTGTTATTTTATAAATATTTTGAGTACTGAAACCTTTAAAAAAATCCCAGAACTTAAAAAAAAAAAAAAAAAAAAAAAAGAAAGAGCATCACTATTTTCAGTTTTAAAATGGTAAACCCAAATTCCTAGCAGGTTCCTTTGAAAAGGGGAATTGTGTATGAGGATCATGTGCATAGGGACATGTTATCAATTCTGAACGATTTTCAAGATGTAGCCTTGCCTGCTGCTAACACATTATACAGTGCTGCAAACCGCATGCACCCTTAAGAAAGGTCAAAAGAAAGAGATTTTAAATACCATGGGATTCTTTCTCTTTTTATACAAAAGGCCATGCTTTATTGAAGAGGTTAGGAAATCTGGTATTGTAAAATCCACAGTAGAGATCAATTTAGTGGCACCAAAATAGGAAGCTATGTTATTTAGTACATATGTAAATATTAAAGAATTGAAAACCTGTTCTAACTTAACATTAAAACACATTTTTTCAGAGATCTGGGCATGTAATAAATTCACCATCTTATTCAGGAAAACAAGGAGATAGAAGCAAGTATAAAACACTCATACGAAACCTGTCCAAAGAAATATTCATTGATTTTTTTCATTCCTTATTCCGTTTCCACCCTAATTTCCTTTCTGCCTTCTCTTCCTTTTCTTGGCTTTATAAATAGTTATTTTTTTCAGGGCCAGGAAGGATGTTTTGTGGCAAGAGGAGGAAAGCCTCCTTTAAAAAAAAATTGCTCCTGTTTGTTTCATTCATATATCAAGACAGAAGTAGTTTTAAAATAACCTCTAAATATTGAAATTCAAAATAATGAGAAAAATTCAATATTTTTGACCTGACTTGATGAACTAGTTATTGCAGCACCACCCAAGCATTCAATCCAAGCATTTCATTTCATTTCATTCAACTGAATGAAAGCTATACAGCTAAAAGATTGATGAAGAAATATTTGTTTTGCTACTTGACCATGTCCTAAAATCATTATAAGATTAATAATTTCTTTGGGTTTATTTATTGGTCCTGACACAAATCCCATCTCTTATTGATGCAGTGAGCTTTGTGACCATTACACATCTTCAAAAGTGAGAAGGAGGAAACCAAAGCACTGCTTCTTTACAGATTGTGTTTCCTGCCTTGACATTTCAAGAGTCAAATGCAGATGATATATGTCTGCATGTGGTTTGACCACATCCTGTCAAATAAGATCTGGTAAATTAAGATGTACCAGGACCAGTCTTTGTAGCAGTAATAGGAAAAAATAGCTGTTATGGGAAAATGCACAGAAATGCTACAATGTCACCATCCCCCACTCTCATCTGTCCAAGACCACATCAGTCACCACCACCAGACATGCCTGTGTGTACTCTCTCTGTAGTTACACTAACCTGGAGAGCAAACCTAATTATGAACCTCTGCTTGAAAAATTACCCCTGTTGAAATATCCAATTGTCTCACAAGTTATTAAATAATTTGCAATTATTTATTTATGCATAGTTTTTGCTACAGAAATATTTTTTTTAATTTCAGATATTATTTAAATTAAAATGATCCATACAAATGGACAGTCTTCTCTCATTCATGTTTTACACTCTCTAAATCATAAAATTCAAGCCACAGCAGAGTAATAGAGTGTCCATCATAAATATTTCAGGTACAAGATTTCTGGTCCTGACATAACTTCCATCCAGGATCTATGTCATCATTATTAGAGTGTGTTAGTCAGGTTGCATACATGGAGGCTGAATTCCTGGGCCAATCAAAGGAGACATTGGAAAGATAAGTTAATCCACCCTGCTCCATAGTTCCTTATCTCAAAAATGTGAAAAATTATTTTCTCTCCCAAGGGGGTAGAGGAAGTACAAATCTATTAATGGCTGTGTAAGCTTGGGTACTGCAGTGCTGAGGACCATAGCAAGAGACCTTTGTACCTATATTTTCTTCCAACTTTTTAATGTCCCTTAGTCCCCACCCTCCAGGAATTCCTACAAATATTACTTCATCTCATCTTGCCCCTTTGTTTGTATAGCATATGCTGGTTCACCACCATGGAATCCAGCAGTGGCTAGAGTCAGGCTGTAAAGCTATGAAAGTTGGAGCATAACCACATGGTTTTAATGTGGATCAACCACCTCCTGAACCCTTCCTGTAATGGTAGTCTATCTTAAGATATGCATTAGTGAAGAAAATCAATTAAATTACCACCACTTAATGAACTATTGCTTCTTGGCCAGTCAGGGTACCTGACTGTATTACCACAATTGAAAAAAATAGGCCATAAAGGGCATAAAGTAGATGCATTTCATATCTGAGTGAAGAACATATTCAGATAGCAACAAAAAGTATTGATTAGTTTTGTTTGTATTGAGTCTTCTCCTGTGGTCAAACAACACACTAACTACAATTAATAACAAAATCCCTTCTTTGGCATCTCCCTGCAGCAGAAAAGACCTAATCTTCTCCCATTGCTCTTCCCATCCCTGAACTATAGATCTTGCTTTGGACTACACCTTAGTAGGAATTCTTGGCAGAATGTTTAAGACAAGGAACTGAATCACTGCATGAATACAGCTACAGTCAAGTGCAAATTCAGTTCAGGTTAAGCTACACAGTGTATTTCTCAGACCACTAAGGATGATCCAGTGTTTGTACTGGTGCAAGGATTAGCATTTAGTTTGAAAACTTCTGGGCTTTTAACTTTACAGTTTTTAGTACATGCAAGGTTTCAAGCCCTAAGAAATATGCAATCATGCAGTTGCTTGTAGCTCACATTGCAATGTCAACAGTGAGTGTCTTGCACAGCTTTACACAGGAAATGGCCATAAATGATCTGGACCAAATTTCCCCTTTTCCCTCAAGAGGACTTCCAGGGTCAGAGTTAAGGTCATTAACAGGATGGTGTGGGGAAACTCACACTGCAGCTATCTCTTGTGTTTGCAGCTCATGGATAAACAACAGACCTCACTCTAAAATATTTCAGTCCATTAATCTTCAAAAATACAAATATTTATAATGAAGTAAGAATGTATTAGCCTGTATCTGCCTGATTTTCTTCCCTTTGTGCAGTTCATTAGCTGTTTTAATACAGGCTTCAGTTCTAAGGTGTGTTGTGCTCACTCTTCATCTATCTGTCCATGCACAGACTATCTGGGAATGTAGGGGTCATCTTCCTGCTTGTGGATTTTGTTATGGTGTTCAGGAGAACTTAATCTTTCCAAATCTACTCTCTCCCTCTGAGGTTGAGAAGGCCATGAGAAAGGAGGCACTTCCTCCAATTGCTTTGAAACTGGGGGCAACTTCACAAAGCATTAAAAAAAGCAATCCCATTGAATTGTTCCCAAATTGTGCCAAGCACTCTTCAAAAAAAGGTGCAGGTCCAGAAGAATAGTATTTTCAGAATAGGCTTTCTTTCTTTGATTATTTTAATTTGATAAAATATTTCATTTGATAAATGTTTCATTCTGCTCCATCAATGCAAATGGGTCTCTGTATAGCAATGTACTTCCCCCTGTAACGAGGTCTATGTTTTGTGTCCTGCACTTACCTTTCAAAAACAGGTTCAGCACTTAGACCCACAAAGGATGATTTTTCACAATACAGTACAGTAATAACAAGACACTTGCTCTTGTAGAGCTACTAGGACTGGCATAATATCATATCTAATGGGCCACTGTCAACAGTGAACGGTCCATAAAAGAGCACATTCAGTGCTGTCACTTTCTAGGTAATTAGTTTCACCATTTAAATTATTACACTTCCAGTAATATTGTGGCAGTGACATATGCACATCAAGAAAAAACTGTATTCTGGCCATTCTTCACCCATGCTAATTGTTTGCAGACCCATGGAAAAGGCAAGACGATGAAAAAAAAAATAAAAGAGAGAGGGAAGAAGGCAAAACAACCCTGACAAGTTATGAGTCCTTGATGAAAATGACTTATCAACATTAGTTGTACACTGTATGTTGTCAATTTATAGATATGTAGATGTTGTTTGCATTGTTTTCACGAATATTTTCAAAACATGAGCTAATGGATCAAAATAACTTAGTACCACTTTTTTTCTTTCATATTTCAAACATAGAAAAACAGTTCTGCTTACTTGCTCAATTTACTAAGAGAGCAGTGTCTCCTCTATACAGAGCTAAGCTTTGCATTTTGCTATGCCCAGGCACCAGTGAAAATCAGCAGGATCATACACCTCATGCTTTAGCACAGGATTTTTCCAATAAACAGCTACATTTTTGCTCCAGCCAGTTACATGAACTGGGTAGGGCAGGAGTGCACTTTGGACCATCTAACAAAAACACAATGCAACTCAGTCTTTTTCTCGTAGTACAGACTAAAATAGAAGCATGAAATAACTAAACTTGAAAAGAATTCAAAATATTGGCACCATGTCTCTTCGATACAGGTGAAAAAGTGATGCAAGGATCATTTGTAAATATATACCCCTTTGTCAAGGGGTTTATATTTACAAGGGGATTTGTGCTGTCATAGCAGAAACTGATTTCTTATATTTCAAGGCAAATGGAATAGAATATGTAATCTATAGTGATGATTGATGCCTCTGCAGAAGTGGATTAAAAAGCAAAGTAATTTCTTAAGCGTAGGCTTCTGCTTTAACCTTACTTGAAATCACCAACTGAGGCAAAAACCTATCCTGAGAACCAAGATGTTTTTAACAGATTTATTTACTGGCTGTAGAAAAGCCACCTGCTCCTGGTTTTCAGTGTCTCCATATGTACAATGGAAAAAAAAATGTATTTTAAAGGATTGTAGAGAAAATAGATTGTTGCACACTTACTGATTGTTCTGAAAGCATGACCAAGGCTGAAGCAACTCTTTTCCTTCTTATTAATAAGGCGTCTTTCAAACGGAAGTTTAAACTTTCAGAAAGAAATGAAAAACCAAAGCCTGGACATAAAAGAAAATGTTATTTTATTAATGAGAGCAGCTCTGCTGTTTTTGCTATACCTCGGGTAAGAAGGTGAGCTCCGCAGATGGTATAAATTACACTACTTCCAGCTTCCTTCAAATGATGCCCTTTCACACTGACTGTGTTTTCTAGCAGCTCTGACCTTGGAAATCCCTTTGCTTGAAGAAGTTTTATGGAAAGCTTGCCTTTAAACATTTATTTTTGAAAAACAGAGGCACTGAAAGAAGTTTTTTCATTAAATGACAAATAATTGCTAACTTTTCTAAGTAACATTAGAATCACAGAATCACAGAAAAAACTGGCTTGGAAGGGATCCACAAGGATCAAGTCCAGCCCTGCACAGCACCATCTCCAAGAGTCACACCATGTGCCTGACAGCACTGTACAAAGGCTTCTTGTTCTCTGTCAGGCTGGTGCTGTGAGCACTTCCCTGGGGAGCCTGCTCCAGTGCCCAACCATCCTCTGGATGAAGAATCCCTGATACCCAACCTAAACCTCCCTGACACAGCTTCAGGCCATAACACAATTAGCCTGACTTTATAAATCTTGTTGTTTGGGTTCATGTTTTAATTTTCTTCTCATCAAATGACTTGTTCTATAACTACTTTCTTTTCTATCACCTCACCAGTGCAATCTTGCTTGCAATTTCTGAAAGATTTTTGGGATCATTTGTAAGATTTCCTTCGTAACCTGGTAATTTTTGGAGTAATTTTTTAAGTGTCTGTAAACTTGGGAGGATCAAGGAAAAATGATAAGCAAGTGATTTGAATCTGAAAATGTTAAAACTGTTAGTTCAGACGTAATTCAGTCAATAAATTGCTCCAGTTTTAGTAAGAACAATGTTTATTTTTCAAGTGGATTTTTTCTTGCTTTTCTCCATTTACCTGAATGAAGGAATTTCTTTAAATCTCTGCTTAAGCCTCATACTATCTTCTCTTTTCTCAACAATTCTTGTTTCTTTTCATCATATCTTCTATTAAAAAAAAAAAAGCTGATTTTTGGAATATCTACTCTGAAACTGGATGCAATTAAAATCTCTCCAATACTTTAATAATTAATTCATATACCATTATGTAATATCTATGAAACACTGACAGATCACATTTCTGATTTTCTCACCTCTCCCAAGACACATAGGCAGTTTCCAGGTCTGAGTGATTTTCTCTTCCTGGCTTCTCTTAGTCCCTGTAATATTCAGGCTAAATGTTTCCATCTGCAGGGTGTAACCTCAAAATATAGAGCTCTCAGCTGATTCCTGGGCCAACACATAACTTGATAGAGGATGTATACTACACACCAGGTTGTCAGTGAAGAATACACATCCAAACTTTGCCTCCCATGGCAAACACAGGCACAGCAGTCCTTGACACGGTGGTCTTAGCACAGGGCTCTTTCAGCTCCAGGTTCTTCCCATGGGTGGAATGTCCCCACAGTCACTCCCTCCCCAGGGACTCTGAACCCAAGCACAAGCACAGCTAATGGAATTCTCATTCCAAGTCACACCAGGGAGCCATGTGGACACCACAGATCATGACCACATTAACAAACCACAGCAGAAAGGGACCAGTATAACCCACAGGTCAGGTCTGTGTTCCTGCCACCATTGCATGGACTGATGGGAGGACTTGACCTAGAACCTCATGGAGATCCAGAGTGTCAGTCAATTATAGGCACACTGTTTTACTCAAATGTATTTTTAAAAGCAATGTTTGGAAATACTTTTACATCTGATTGCATATGTTATTTAGCCACCTGCATTTAGCCACACATAAAGACAAATTTCTGTTGGCTTCTTGACATGAGTTTAAAATACGTTTGTGAACACAGCAATGTGGGAAATGATTTGAAACTGGGCCTTCTTCCATTCTGCTGGAGCAATCCCTATGGCTTCAGGGTAAACCAAATGGAAGGCATTTTATTTAGGACCTGGCAAGTGTCCACACTCCAATTTTTCACAAAGTCATGATGTGCTTATGCTGAAAAAGTTGACATATATGAAACCTTTGTGCAGCAAAATGTCATACTAACAATAAAGCAAATGGACTATGGTTTAGGCCTAGGTTTTTGTACCGTACCAAATTCCCCCATAGGATGAACTGCAGAGAAATTATCTCTAGAAAAACAGACTGATTATTCCTGGTTTCATTAACAAGCTGTCAGTTCTCCCTCTAAAAGACTCACATATGCAAATACTGATCTTCTTATATTTAGATTTTTCTCTATCACCTTAAAACTATCCTATCTCACTGCAGCTGTGTCCTTTCCAAGCTGTCAGATTCACATATTAACTGATATTTCATCAATTTGGCCTGAGCTGCATTTGTAACTGAGTCCCAAGGGGAAAAGCTAATGCATTAAACAGAACATTAGCCTCCTGGATGTCATATTTCCTTCAGAAGAAAGAAGCCTTCCTCAGCTGAGCTGTACAAACCAGAGGCACCAAGATGGCGTGGAGAAACTCATATTGTTCCTCATGAATTTTTCATGAGGGTTTCTGCCCATGCATCTCTAACATCCAGCTGTACATCACTGACCTTCACTTATCCTCGTCCTCATGGTGAAGATGGGACAGGTAAAAATGACCTGGGCCTCTACATTTTTTGGGTATATTTGATACAGAATTGAGAATAGCAGGAGTATGTGGAGCTGGGGATGGGAATCAGGTTGGATGAATGTTAGCTTGCCAGTCTATAGCCCAATGTCTACAGAATCATGCAGTGCCAGAGGTAGTTAGTTTGTAGCTGTACAGATGGTCATGGATGATAAGATTTGCCTCAGGCAGGAGAGCTGTTCTTGCTTATTCCACTGAAATGCAGCCTTAGATATTTGTAGCTAAATTGCTTTGATTTTTTTTTTTTATTGTAAACTCCTCAAGTTAAAAGGGTAAAGCTCAATTTATGAACAAGATATCAGAAGGCAAAGTTTAAAATGCAAGCATCCCTTAACCTAGCTTAAATACAAATTTCAGAAACAATTTCATTTGAAATACATTAACTTGCAAGCTTACCAATCGCATCGTTTCCCATACAGTTCAAATCAAGACTCGGCAGAACTTTCTCATTAATGCATCAAATAATGCAGATGTCCTTTTCTTGCCCCCTTTGAAGTGACATATGCTTCAATTTATTTTTAATCTTCTTAGTGATGTTGTAAGTAAAGCTGCCCTGTGTGACATATGAAGTTACTATTTTCTTCATTGCTATGAATCTGGAGAACTCAGGCAGTAGTGGCTAAATGCAGATTGAATCAGGCTGTTTAACCTAAACGCCAAGGAATGAAAGCCAGCATTTAATTGTGAGGATGTACACAAAGGCAAATGCAATGAAGTTGCCTCTTGCACTAAGACAGAGAATACACTAAACACTTAAAACCCCACATCTGCACTTCTCTTCTCTTCTCTTCTCTTCTCTTCTCTTCTCTTCTCTTCTCTTCTCTTCTCTTCTCTTCTCTTCTCTTTTCTCTTCTCTTCTCTTGCAAGGCACATTTCCACTGCCAGATGAAGTATTTTGGCCGTAGCTGTGTGGAACAACAGTGGCATCCAGTGGTTACTTGGCTAACCACATGCTGCTCTGTCCACCCTGTCCAAAGTCTGCACCCCAAGCTTGCCTCATTGCTTGAAAGACAACAGCCTGAAAATGAGCTGGCACCACCAGCCCTCTGCATCACACCTTTAAGGAACATCTCCTGTAACAGAACTGCTCTCTGTACTCTCCGTACTGGGTAAGGATGGGGTTTCACGAGGAGCCTGCCTTTTGGGGACAATGCAGAACAAGCAATCGCTAAGGCCAAGGCCATTCCCACGTATGTTTTTAGAATCTGACTCTGAGATCCCGTTAAGAAGACCCAAGACAGCCAGAAGACAGCCAAAGGTGGGCCAGATAAGGAGACACTTGGCTCCCCTCCCTTGGCTTCTGGCAAGAAGAGGCAGCACCTCCGTGCCCTGAGCCTGACATGTAGTTTGTCCAGCTGCTGAGTAAATGTTCGATCCTTCCATGTGTACGGTTATGTGTACTTTGCAGGGAAAAAATCTCTCTTGCCTACTTTGATTCCACCAACAGTCTTTCTCGTTCTTTCACTGGCAGAGGAAATGAATAATCTATTCTGATATACTTTTTCCAGGCCACCACAAAGCCAGATCTTCCTTCATCCCCCTTTCCAGCTGCCAGACTTGCATTTGATCACAGCAGCCACTCCACATCTTTGAGCTTCTTTGACCTTCTCTGTGCTGCTACAAGCTCTAAAATTTCCTTTTTGAGACAGAGAGACATGTCTGAAGAAAATATTCAAGAGTAAAGATGGCATTTTTGGCAAAGCTGAAACTTTCACTCAATAAAAAAGAGTCAAAATTACTAATAGATTTTTTTTTCATTTAAATAACATAAAGATCTTCACTGGTATTAAAATAAATTGATTTGGCTTTATTGTTTTCATGTATTTTCCTCTGACCTAAGGATTAAATATTAATATTATCCTCTATATAACATATCTAGAGTATTTAATATTTTATACTGTGATTTGCCATAGTCTAAATGAAATCCTCTAATATTACTGAACTGAAACTTTCTGACATTCTCAAAATAAAATGCAATAAGTGCTCTGATGTTTCCAAACTGAGGGAAATAATTAAAAATAAAAGATTCAGTCTGTCATAAATTCAAAATTTCCATTTTAGGTTGGCATGAGATGTTTAAAAAAAATATAATGGGAAAACAGTTCTATCTTCTCAAGTTTAGCTGCAAGGGTTTTCCAGATGGGAAATGATGCAGCCTCTCATGGGAATATAATGTTCTCCGTATATTTTGTTAAACAATTGCACATGATCACTTTGGAAAACATATATCAAACCTAAGATTTTTGCTTTGTTTACAAGAAAAAGATGATGCCAGGGAAAAATAAAACATAAACTACATCTTAGAAGAGGTTATCTTTATGACTGAAGATTTTTTTGGATGTTCTATTATTTTTCAGAGCTTAATTTTCCTTTCTCTTGAACAATATATTTAAAAGAAATGGAACCATCTCAGAGTCCAAGATCCTCTGCCTCCTTTTGTCCATGCAGACTCATTATTTTACTGCAGGAGAGCACTGGAGATAAGGAATTTCATAAAAGAACATAAGTGATTTAGGCACAATTAGATACGTGCTCTTAAACCTGCTAGGTGCATTTAAAAGTCTCCCTCGACAGGTTATGACCATTTATATCCTCATTTATATGGCCTGCCAGGGCTACTTCTTTAAATTAGCTTGAAGTAGGCCAGATAAACCCAGAAGGAAGTCAGTCGTCTTTTCTTTTGGCATAGAGATGGCCACTGCTCTGCTTTCAAGGCTAACAACAAATAAGATGAGGGTAGAGATAAGGAGGACAAAGACTAAACCATTTTCTTTAAGAGTTCACCATGCAAGCAGCAAAATGTCAAGATGAATTGGGTGAAACAGTAAACTCCAATAGGAACAATACATCTTTTGAAAAGAAAGGCTGCCAGATAGCCTGAAAATGTTCCTTGGCTAGATTACCTCTTCTCCAGCAAATCTCATGAAATCATCACGCTAAGCAATCACAGATAAAATGATGGGGTAATTATGTAGGTTTAAGTAATAATACTTGAACTTGGCAAAAAAAGCAAGGTAAAAGCTCTCTGTTCATTAGCATTATCAGGCTTCAGTTTGTGCTGAAAATCTGTGATATTTTAAGGAGCCCGGGTGCATAACTCATCTTCAGTAGTTTCTGAAAAAGCCTACAATTAAAGAAGAGGAAAGCAAACATGATAACATCTCTGCCAGTCTGAATGGAATGGGGTGCTGGGGGCTAGGAGGAGGCCAGGGGAGGTATAATGCTCCTCAAAAGGCAACACTGCTGAGAAAGTTTTGGGCAACATGTGTTGAGAATCTGGAGGAAGAAGGCAGGTTTTATATGTAAGTGACCTTCAGAAATCATAGGCAGAATATGATCACTGACCTCTGCCTAGAGCAGGAAGAGAAAGCTGTATGTTCCTGGGGGGAGAATGGGGTCACATCTACAGATGCAGATGCAGCCCATATGTCTTTTTACTCTGGTTTTAATGAAACTATGTAACACTGATGCCTTTTTTATTTAATATACTGTTTTGTTTGGGGTTTGTTGCTGTTGTTACTGGGGTTAGGGTTTTTTGTTTCTTTACGTTTCTGGCAGGGCTTGCATAGGTGTGCATAGCTGCAGCTGTCACATGGCAGAGTGCATATACACACATATGTTCAGGTTTCATCTGAAATAAGTTTTTTAGCTTCCAAGGGGGAAAAATAGAAGGACAGTAAAGTCTTTAGCTATCTAAATAGTAGTGTACAGAAAATCCCTACTATGGATGGGGAGAGAAAAATAAGTTCATTCACAGCAAGTGAGAGGCTGAAACAGAAAAAGACCAACCTCAGTTGCAAAAGCTCTCGAAAAAATATTGCCAGTACATAACAAATAGGGGCACACAGAGGGTTAAATCCAACATCTGAGGCAATGGAATGAAATTAACTGCTGTTCCCAGTGCAAAGCTCCTGTAACTATGATTCTCTGCAGTTGACTGGAAGCCAACTTCCAGTCAACTTCTTCACAACCAAACCACGGCTTGCCCAGGCTGCAGGCTAGTGGGTGGAGGACCCCTAATTCTCTTGGGCTTACAGAACCTGAGGAGACACCTCCACTGACTCTGAGGGGTAACAGATGAATCCCCTTCTCATCCCTCCACGCTGCTCTGAACAGTTCAATATTCTCCATGCTCGGAGAACAGCAGAGAGGCAGCTGAGTGATAACACTTCATTGCCATCCTGCAGCAAGTGAAATACTCCAGACCTCCACAATTGCAGCTGTAATTCCATTGAGGTTTTCTGGTGACATTAGCCAACTCCTCAAGTCTTTCTCTTGATGGAATTAGAGGCCTGCTATGGTCTGTGGGATGGACATCAATGCTGATGTCATTAGCATCAACACTGGTTCTGCCTGAAAAGGCTGAAGCACCAAAAAGCAGCTTCTGAAAGTAAGAGCCATTTGAATTATTGTTTTAATGGGAAGAAAAAGAGCTCATGGAGCATGGCTCAATGTAGCTTTCATAATAACAATAGGTAAAAGATATAACAATAAACTGAGAAATCTAATGTGCTATTTACATTATTCATTTTAGCACAGTATCTCCTTCTTTTTCACCTTGCTTGCACCAATATCAACTGAAATAGCATAACTGAAGGCAGTGGGATCACATTGCACAAACCCATCTGATGTCAAGTCATGATCAAGCTTTAAATACAAATATATTACTGATTCTAGGACTGCAACCAGACAATAGTGCAAATCCTCATTACCTAAGGGGCAGTTTTTTGCCTGGAGCTCTGTTTGCACAGGTCTTCACCTTCTATAGAAGGCTGCCTGACTGGTTTCTGCACTTTGTCATCTAAGTGGCCTAAAAATATGCTGACAATAAAAGCTTTTTTTGACAGCTGTGTAGAGGCCTCTAGTGGGGAGATAAACAGAGAGTGGAGGTTATCCATCCTTGTCCCTCCCCCACCCAGCCTAACTCTCCACCCAAGTTAGCAGAGCCAAAAATGTGTCCACCGCAGAAGCTTTCTCTTATTTTTGAAAGTTAATCTCCTCCAGAACTGGATTACCACTGGCTAATCCCTTTAACCACAGGCACATAATGCTGGAAATGGATAACTTGCTTAGAAACCTGCTCATAGCACACATGTTTAAGACACATCCAGAGCCTTTGGCTGCTCGGCACCACGGCTGTTAGAGCAGACACTGCCCACTGCTCTTTGCTGGCTCCTGCCTTGCTGAGGAGCCTGTCACTCCCTCTATACATCACCTAGGGAGGGGGCTTTACTGAGCTGTTGTGCACTGCCCTCCACATTATGCTGAAGTTCTGCTATTCCACCTCCTGCTTCCTCAGAATGTGTTTTATATTTTAGCCAGGGAGCTGTAGTAAAGATTTTAAATGAGTGGTTTCTGCTCATTACACAAGCTTGCTGCCCTATTAAACAGATAGATGTTGTGCTTCTCATCCTGCTAGAGTGTTCTGCAGCAGTTTGTGTACTGAGTCCCACACTACACTGCTTTTTATTTACATTTCAAAACACCTGTCTAGAGACATGCACGCAGCACAAAAATTAAAATTACGGCCTAGTGCTGGAAATATGCTAAATATTTCCACCTGGTTGATACTGCACTGGAATGTGGGAGAGGGAAGATGGAAATAAAAGCATTATTATTTCATTGGGAAAATATATGAAGAACCAAAGGTTTTTTTGATCAGTGTTGTGAAGCTCAAAGTTATGGTACAGGAGTGATAACACATCTTGGTTGATAAGTCAGCACTGAGCCAGGAGGCAGTGACATTGTTTTTTACTCTGAGCACTGCTGGTATTTGTTCCACAATTAGACAGGATCTGGGGTATTAAGTAGAGATAGCAATACTGGTTATAGTCTAATCATGTTTAGAAGGCAGCTTCTAAACATATAATTACTTATACAGAAATTCATCCATGCTCTGTGCCAAATTACCATACAAAAAAGAATATTATTAATATTCTGCACTAACACACCAGGGAAGATAATGATGGTACAGTATATTCCAAGTCTCACATTAAATACTAATCTAATGCTACACTGTGATTGAGGGTGTGAAGTTAGAGCAGTCAAACACAGCCTTACCCACCTGATAACCTTCAGTGTTCATACCCTCTTGATGTAAGATAGAAGGGGCATTTTACTCTTTCAGCATAAGCAAACCTCAAATTTACAGATACCTACAAAATGGTCATTGCATTCTGCCTGCAGACTCCCTGCAATACCGGTTTCATTTTAATATTGACCAACACTGGCATAACCAAGTAAGAAGAGTTGTTAGCTTCACCAATTCTTACTGCATTGGGAACAGAGGTGACAGTATGCCAGGATGCTGCGTGTGCATCTCTTCTGTCTCCCAGGCATGACAGGGAAGCAATTTATCTCTAGTGCATGCAACATATTCCCATATATCAGACAGTCCCTTCATCATATATTTGTGCCTCCATTTCAACAGCAGGTACGAAATGTCATGCTTGTATTTACTACTTCTGGGTTCTGCTGATGCAGCTCCTCAAAAGCCTTTGTACTACAAAAGCCAATCGTTCACCAGAGAAGACATGAAAAAAATGCACAGAGACTGTGCCAAGGTATGTGTCTACGTTGGATTGGCTGCTGCTGGCAGAGATCCAAGGTCTAGGTAAACTGTTTTGGAAGTGGTTCAGATGATCAGGCAAAGTCTAGACTATAACCAGCACATGAATTTTGCCTGCTGTCAAGGGATTTCCAAGGAGACAGCTGGTAAGTGAGGAAGTCTATCAGCCTGCGGAGGCTCAGACATGATGCTTTTTTATGCTTCAGCCACAGCAGCCTAGGGATGGTCTTCATCTTTGGAAGGGCAAATACCTGTAACACTGAACCTGTTTCAGTCCTGTCAAACTGAAAAGGGTTTTCCATATGCCAAAGGTTTGTTGTTTTATTTATGATTTTGTGACAGTTTACTGTAATGAAAGAGTGCAATATTGGCAGTAATCTCACTGCAGCAGGAAACAGAAACTATCTTCATTTATTAAGATAGTTAAGACTTCAAATACTTTTAATTTCTTAAAATAATTCTTAAATGAGAAAACTGAATCTATACAAGACATTTACTTCCACTCTGTGGAATGGGGTTGGCTCTCGATGTTGCAGTGACTAAGAAGTGCTCAGATATCTCTGATGACAGACTGCATAGATGTTTCAACTAATCATGTAGAGAGAAGTTTTGCAGCTTTTAATTCTAGTTTCCCTCCATTTCCTATAAAATTCAAAGGTCCTTTCATTAATTGAAAGACCTGATGGTGATGTAAGATTTATAAACCTGGATTTTAAATTAGGTAATTTATATTACTTGGGATAATCCAAGGCATATCCTTAGTTTAACTAGCAGATGCTTTGTGTCCCAAAATGCTGAATTAAATATTTTTCATATACCTCTTGGGAAAGCAGAGATTGCTACCCCAGAATAGGGTACAGGTCTGAGCTATATATGCATGCTGAGCTGCTCTAAAATTCTTAGCACAGTCCTGAGAATGTTTAATGGAATAATACAAAATAATTCTCTTTCCAGGAGAAGAGTAGATGATTCAAGATGCTGTAGAGACCTCTCCTCTGGCTGTTATCAGACTCTGTTTGCCACTCCAAAAAACCATATTTGATATTTTCACCCTTTAACTCTGGGGCTTTGCAAAGGTTCCTAAACTGCAACTGTTTGAATTGTACAAGCTATATTGTACAAGCTATAGATCTTTCAACCACTGCAAGGCCCAGATGAAGTCTCTGCCTCACTTTCTCCATCAGCTGTGTCCATTCTTTGCAAGCTAGGCTGGATCAGCTCAGAATTCACAAATCTTCCTGTGCAGAGTTTGTCCCAGAGAAAAATTTGTCCTGCTTATCATAGCACAAAAAAAATTCCTAGTTTGAATAAAAATCTTAGTGTTCTATTACGCTGTAAGGGCTGCTAAAATGTTGCTAATTTATGCATAGAACCCAAGGATTGTGGCATCTCATGCTTACCTTCAACAGACAAGAAGAAATTAAGAAAAAGCTTCACTGCAAGCATTTAGTACAAGGAGTTCATAATTTTAAATTAATGAATTGAAAAAAACAGGCCTGTAATAGATGATGAACCTGAACATATGTGCCAGGCAGTTTTTATGTCCATTATATTCTCAACTTAGGAATATAATGGACTTAGGAATTAGGAAATCAGAATGATTTAAAATTACTTTGGTGGCAAAAAAAAAAAAAGAATTTGTTTACTTTACAAGGGAAGACACTACTACTTCAAAAACTTGGTGATTGGTGAAATTTGTCCAATTTACTCATTTCAGCCATCAGGGGTTTTTTGTAATGGAGCAATAGAAAATGTACTGTTGGGAAAAGACCTTTTTTTTAAAAAATTTAAATCTTCAGCACTGAACATCTGATATAATGCAGATGAGAATGCATTGAGAGAACATGCTGGTGAAGTACCTGG